>JAUELU010000053.1:4505656-4516573 GCA_032357145.1 Evasterias troschelii | reverse complement strand
CCCCCCCCCCCCCCACTAAAGACAAAATTGTGCCGTGCCTAATTTTGTCCAATTTTTGAGTGGTGAAAATACTAATTATTCCTTATTTTTCTGGGTCTAATGAAGGAAAAATCTTATATCAGACTTTAAATGGGCAGGGTCAAATCAGTACTATTAAAATAGATTTATTCAGTTTTCCTGTTAATCAAAATAAAAATTACTCAAATCAATGTACGTGTCTTTATACTCTTGTTATATGTAATTGATACTAGATTGAATTGAAGTGCGTTTTTAATGTTTGAATGAAAACAATGTTTATGTTTGAAGCAACTGACATACCAATAAACTTTAGTCTCTTATTGTATGTCAATCAATACTGATATCAATTAAGTTGCGTTTCTATGTAAATATATCAAGTACTGAAAATGACTAATGTCTTTGTATGGTAATCAATACTGAATCAACATAACGATTAGGCCTATGTATCTTATTGTATGTGAGTCGGTACAGGAATGAACTACATATTTTTATTATTTATATTAATCAAGTGCATTTTTTATTGTCGTGGCCCAGATAATGGTGTTTCAGAGAGTGAACACTACTACTATTATTGGTTAAATTATTTCAAATGCATGGAACGGAACCTTACCCTTACAAATAATTACAGTGGTTTGCCTCCGTGTTTTTTGCATGGTGGTAGCTTTTATACCTCTCATCACAATGTTACAAGCAATATATAACTTAACAAAACGTATAATAATAACAATAATAACAAAAACATAATCGTCACAACTTATGATTTTTCTTTGGCCTTTATTTGTACTTGTTTAATGAGAGAAGGATGCGTTTTGGCTTTGACTTTATTCATACCCTCTCTTGGTTATAAACTGCTTGGTTTAGAATCAGCTCCAATGAAAATGTATCTGTTCTTGCCAATAAATCAGAACCAACATAATGTTAGGTACCAAATTCCAAGCTTTTATGAAAGATTATAACAATTATACACTTCGAACAATCTGCTGGACTGTATATGTATCTTGATCCACTGGAACCGAAACACAAAATATATGATTGAATTCCTTTTAAAGTTTTTTATAAATTATTACTGTTTGTATCTGTTAATTCCTGCAAAAAATATAGCCCAAATAGTTGTTTGCTGTGAAATTGGGTTTAAACCCAGTATGGCACAAAATTCCATGATTTGGTTAAAAGTAAATAAATGTACTGAGAACTTCTCGAACAAATACATGTAAATATTTGCTGGACTGTATGTATCTTGGTCCACATGGAACTAAAGCATAGAATATTTGATTGAATTGCTCTACCTTTTTACATTCCTTTTTTATGATCAATGTTTATAAATCTTACAAGTAATTACATTAACCGTTTTAAGTCATCATGTAGAATTGGAGTTCATTATTTATGTCTTGGTTAAATTGTACACTTATTTTAATTGTTCGTATCATTGAGTCAAACTTGAAGTTAAGTGTAGTCATCCTTGGTCAGTTTTTAAAGGGAAATCATAATATCACAGAAAGTTTACTATTTTTGATAGATTGCTCATAATGTTTTCACCTGACTTAAAAAGGGCTGGAAGTGATCGTGTGTAACACACTTGTCAAAGCCATTGTCATGTACAACATTTTTTATCGGTAAAATCGAGCTCATAAAGTTTATATCTAAATTGTTGTTTTTGTTTTGAGCTTAGTTTGTCAATTAAGATAATCATACACTTTATTTCCTAACATCTTCTTCACTATTTAAAATAGTGTTTTTAATTAGTTCTAATGAGCTTATATTCATACAATGCGCTCTTTCTGATTATTAATTTTTCCCAAAGAAATTTTTTAAGATTCCCACAGTGAAATACCTGTAATAGGACCAAGACCAACCCAAGACAAGACAAAAATATAAATATCTTTTTGGAAGGAAGAGGTAATCATGTAACACCTACAGCACTTTTGAGTTGAAAACTATACATTTACTACTAATACATTATGACTGTATTGATGTACCAAATGTTGGCGTTTTTAAAATTATATTTTGGAATCGGCTTGGCTTTGTCTTGACAATTTGAACTTGAACTTTGGATTCAATAACCAAGTGCATCTCATAAAATCGTGGCATTTATAAATGGCAATGTAAAAAACCTTACTCTTCAACGGTTAATGGTAGCTAGTATTCATATTTTCTCAATATTGTGTGAAGTTTGTATGATGATAGTTTTATAAATTGGTAGAAAAACAAAATTATGTTTTATAATTATGATGATTGAGTTAATAGACCAATTGCACGACCAATGTCACGTGACCCATGGCATCAAACAGCAACAACCAGGGCATCCTCCATATGAAAGTGCCGCTGTTGTAAAGTATACATGATGATTATCGCATTTGTTAAATTGATTGAGACTTTTCTGTCTTGAAGTACCGGTATGTGAAGAATATTCCAGAATCTGTAACATAGACCTTACCGGAGTGGCTGAAAAATGCCAGTAAGGACAGTTCCAACAAGTCTCGTAAATACATTCTACAAGGACTCATCAAATACCAAAACAAATGTTTTCAGTGACTCTAATAAACTGTAAGGGGACACTACATGTATTTGTACATTCTTCTGAAATACTGATAACTCAGTTCTCACTTGGATTTGCCAAACTGAAATAAGCACAATCAGTCATACTAATTAGTATCCCATACTACATGTGTTTTAAGAAAACACATTATTTTGATAAGATATTGGAATATTTTCTATATTCTAAACAATAATTTGTATAACCTTTAGTTTTCAGTAATGTTAGTTTTATTCTCTTTTAGATATTAGTTTAGATAAACAAATATTCTGGTAAATGTAATTGTTACCTTTTTCAATAAAATGTCTATTTTCTTCTATGCTGTGGGTGCATTAAAAAATTACGGTTGCGAGTCAACGATTGATTAAAGGGTCTCTTTACTTCTGGTTAAACACAAAACAGAAAAGCTCACAGATTTAGCCTAAGCTCACAGATCCTGCACCTAAGATTCATACGGGGCCCATTATGAGAAGCCCAGATAACCCATGTGGGATACGATACACATTGGTCCATTTCTTGGTCCACTTGCGTCGCCTAAAAAAATTCACAGACACGAAACCAAAATAAACAGGCAGCTCTTGAGAGGAACTTTCCGATGGTATAAAATTTGTGCAAGTTCAGCAGTATTTTGAGGATGATTTGACTTTCCATACTTTGTCTCTTGCAAAGCTAGCCTATGTGTACACACATTCCATTGAACATAATTTTGCGGGGCATTTGGAGTACCCCCTCTTGCTGGTCAAAGATGGTGCACAGTGGACATACAATATTTTTTCTGGCCGGAATATGCAAGGCATATTTAGGTACAAATTGCTTCCCCCTAGCATGGAGATATCAGGCGCACGTGCCCCCCGGTAAAATTTGAAGACTTTTAAACATAAATTTTGGTCACTATACTGCCTTATAAAAAATATCCACAAGTGTGCGGTAGTCCCCCCCCCCCCCCCCCCCCCCCCCATTGGCAGAATGGATTCCTTTTGCATCCTATGCCATTTACACTGTTTTCTTTCTGCCCAAAATAATCTTTCATGATATGTC
This sequence comes from Evasterias troschelii, assembly GCA_032357145.1. Lineage (NCBI taxonomy): Eukaryota > Metazoa > Echinodermata > Asteroidea > Forcipulatida > Asteriidae > Evasterias > Evasterias troschelii. The sequence continues at coordinate 4,512,984 of JAUELU010000053.1, read as the reverse complement.
ACTTGTTTAGATTTGCAACAAACAACATAAACATTTGAGGCTTGACGTGGCAATTTGTCCGGGATAAAATATGATTCATGTTGTTCCGACATTCAAGTTACGGTAAAGACTACACTAAATTTGAATTTGAGAAACGCCAGATTTTACCCACTATGTTTTAAATGAATTTGTGGGATTTGTGTGATTAAAGATGTATTTGAGTAAAATTAGAAGATTGATGTGGATCAGAAGTGCTTAAAAAGTGGGTCTATTTCTCTGTTTTAGGCATATTATGGAGGCTTGATTTTCACCCCTCAAAACGCCAAAGGTTCGGAGCTTACGTTTTTTGTTTCGCCCCATGGACCCCCAGGGCCTCGTCCCTAGACCCCAGCAATGGCTGTGCGGCCGGCCCCTGGCACGCACCCCTCTCCTTACACAAAATCCGGTGACAAAAAATCCATGATCCGCCCCTGGATATAGCCAAACATAACGGGTATTTCTTTTTTTCAAAACCATTATTCGGCAGAAAATTGCTTGCTCCACTGAAGTGCTCAGTGTTTGTCCACATAATTATGTAAGATCCTCAAACAAGGCTTACAACAAAACGTCTGTACTCAGTATACTGCGGTGTACAGTCAAACTGTTTGATTAGGGTTTGAACAAATTTGAATTTGTGGCCGAGCGAGACGCAACAAGAATAACAAGAAGCGGTTGACGGGCACAATTGCTTTCAAAAGTGTGATTGGCAACCGGATAATGTTATTTTATAAAGATGTTTGAATCAAAGAACTATGTAACCTTGTGATTAATCAAATTAATGCCGCAATTCAAATTGTACTTGTATTCATTTCAATCTGTATTGTATTGTTGTTGTTATTGTTTATGTTGTTGCTGCTGTTGTTGTTGCTGCTGCTGCTGCTGCTGCTGCTGCTGTTGTTGTTGTTATTGTTGTTGTTGTTGTTGCTGTTGTTGCTGTTGCTGTTCGTTGCCGTTGCCGCCGCCGCCGCCGCCACTGCTGCTGCAACTGATGCTGATGTTGCTGCTGCTGCTGTTGCTGCTGCTGCTGCTGCTGCTACTACTGCTACTACTGCTGCTGTTAGAACGCACTTGAGATGCTTAGGGGTTGGACAAATTAAAATGTTTTCTTGCCAACCAACGTAACCCTTTAAGATTGAATATCAAAAGAATAACTTTTGAAAGTGGAAAACAAATCAACTGGTTGATGATCAGCGGGTTGCGTTTGTATAAAGCATCTTTACGAAATTGAGAGTGTGAAGAAGAATGCAGAAGTTGACACTTTGCTCTGTGGTTGATCTGGGGATCCGATACTTGTGCGTGGACATACAAAAAGCAAAGTAGGCCTACTTTCAGAATCTCATCGACTGAGGTCAAAGGTGATGAGCCCGGATTCTTGGAGCGCTCTAACTCACGATAAAGGTCGCGTAACTACGAGACGAGGACAAGTTAGCATATAGTCCTTGCATCATTATGCATTGAGACACAAACCTAATGACACTACCACACTTGGAATGTAATCAGTATGTGTTACTGAGAGGACCGTGCACCGAGGATACCTCTTTGTAAGGAAAGCATGCACCACTCATCAATCTGAGTTTCTTACTCTTTGTACTTGGAAGAGAAATCGAAACGTTCTTCGTGTGCTTGTAAATTAGTCAATGGGTAGTGAACGTGGCTGGATTGCTCCTACTAGGTTTTTCTAGTGGGGTCTGTATTTGAGCGAGAAGGCACGCAATGGACTCGGTGTTTAGAAGGTTTCGGTCGACACCGAGTATCTCTACAGGGGCAGCTGGTGGTGACACAAACTGTACTTCTCTGCCCAGCAATAAACCAGTCACTTTGTATTTGATAAGGTTATCACCGCCCTGTAGGGCTGTCTGGCTGTATCTTGCACAGGTAAGGACCGTCTCAAGGTTTCAGTATTGTAACATATCGATCAATAATACAACGATTCAAGTATAGGCATTGGATCCTTCTAGGACTCGCAGGCTTTTTATTCTTCTTACCTAAGTCTGATTTTCGATTTTGTTGCTCTCAGAAAAAAAAAATCAGCAGAACTTGTAATAAAAAGACTGAAAGTTCTGCAGAAAATCCATAGTCCTTGTCATTATTTTGAATGTCATATTCTTTTTCAAAGGCCACGATTCATGCCCGTAGATGTTTACAATCCAAACCATTTCTGTCAGGCGAGATAAAACCACCTGGTCGTGGGAAATTTAACATTTTGTTTCGCAATTTTCACGTAAATTGAAGAGTTGTAAAAGTAGTTGCTGCTTTGACAATTTTTCGGATGTGCCACTTTCTCACATCAAAAGTTGATAAAATCAACCTGTGCAATCACTATAAGATTTTCGTGCTGGTAGTAGGAAGTTCAGGCTCTGTGGCTCTGTAGCTCTTTTGTAAAAATGTGCTGTAACAGGTTATAGTTTATTGCTAAAAGTTATTTATCATCAAGGAGAGCTGACAGTGGGTTTCAGACCATGGGTTAGACCCGAGAGGTCCGGGGATTGGCCATGGGGCCAAGGAGCTACATGCATGAAGGATACATTCCCGATCCCATGGGGTTAGGGGGTTTCCCGTTGGGATGAAGCAGTTTGTCTGTTTAGTGATGAATATAGTTATTGTCTATGCCCTCAAAATATTCTATACAAGTTTTCGTTGTTTGTTTGTTTGTTTGTTTGTTGGGTTGGTTGTTTGTTTGTTTGTTTGTTTAATTTGGTTTTTAAACAGCAATTGTTACAAGTCAGCATTAAAGAGGGATTTGATTGGTTGTTGGTCATTTTTTGTTTCTGCTACAGTTAATAGCACGAAGAATTGCTTTTCGTTAAGCAGCGCTATGGGATTGGGCCCAGCTAGGTGGTTGGAGTCGAAGCCCAAGCTCAAGCCTTGGTTTCGAAAACGGCCATGTATGGTGAAATCAAGGCCGGCCCTTTGTGTGAAAAACAGAATAGTTTTATTTAGTCTACAAACAAACGACACACAATGAAGATGGTCTTGTCATTGTCTACAGACTACCATGACATAGCTATTATATACAGCCGAAATGTTTGTCTTCTCTACACTAATAAGTATTGTGTTCATGCACCGTGTAATTGATTCAGATTGCACACCTAGTGAGAAATCACTCCGTCTGTTGCTACCAAATATTTACCTAATAATCAATTCTTCTTTCTCGATCAGTCATGTAGACCAGTGCTTTAGTAGATTAACGTCATCATACTGGGCAACTAGAGCATGGTCAAAGAATGTGAAGCATTATTAGGAAGCAATCTTAGACACCAGTATATGCTATACCCACAGGTATAATAAAACAAGGGGCAAGTGATGAAGACAATAACGTGATAACTTCCGTGACAAATCTGTCATCATTGTTAAACGATAGGTTGAGAGGGCATCAGTAACAGTGATTAAAAAGTATACACTGCGCGTTGTGCAATAATGTATTGGTCTATAGCCCACAGCGGGAGTTTAGGTTGGGAAATCACAACTCGCTATGTATACTTTCTTATTCTTTCAAATTTATACCGTCAATCGAAAATTCAATTTTGGAATTTGAGCACAAAATAACTGGACACCTGTCAGGGATCCTCTGGCATAGGATGTCTGCTTTTAAAACTCTATATAGTCAAGTTAAACATTTTAGCTTTGCAAAGAAGATGTTTTCCATTACCTCAATTGAAATAAGTCTTAAATGGATGAGCTCCGTATACTGCAGCTATGACCAGATGATTATGTTTAATTGTGAGATTACCACCCATTTCCATTAAGTTTTAGTTTAGTGTGTTAGGTCGATTGTTCGTTTTTGGTTTGTTTGTTTTTGGTTTGTTTGTGTGTTTATTTGCTTGTTTGTCGTTTGTTTGTTTGTCTGTCTGTCTGTCTGTCTGTCTGTATGTAGGGCGGGCTTTCGGGCTGGCTGTCTGTCTGGCTGTCGGGCGGGCTGTCTGTCTGTTTGTATGTGGTGTGTTTTTGTGTGTTTTCTGTTTTTTTATTTGTTTGTTGTTTTTGATGAGGTATGATTAGCTTTTGAACAAATGGATAATTTGCATTGAGGAATACGAATTTGAAACTTAACAACGGTGAATTAAATTGATTTACAGAGCAAGATCCCCTTTGTTCTGGTGGACGTCGATCCGGCTGCTCCGGTGGATTCCGACGGACGGAGGCCTGAACTACCCAGCAGTCTTCCTCACCAGGACGTCCCAATACTGGTTGACGGAGAAGTAGCCGTCTTTGAAGGGTAATAAGACAGCAATCTTAGTCCAAGGTGTTTTAATTCGAAAATAAACCTGTTGTGATTTTTTCTTCCTTTTTCGATGGGTCGTTCAACAATGCTCTTGCGTTATGCGATGTTGCGAACTATATCATACCCACAGTTCTCGCACCAGTGTCTTAACAGTCGGCTTAAACCGTCACGACAGTTCGGACTCTTTCTCCTAGGCTACGTCGCAGTCAAGCACTGTGTGTTTTGACTCATATCCCATGAGGCTTTCAACCGCAATGATTTAAAAACAAATTATGTCAAATTTGATTTGCATCAGAATCGTTAGTTTTTTTAGTGAACAAAAGTTTCAGGACGCAGTACGTTGTGTTTCCACATGCAGTGAGGGCTGCTGTCGGCACGTGCTGACATTTAAAATGCTCCCATCATTGTAACCAAGTCGTACTGGTCAGCCATGCCATGATATTTAAACTGTGCCATGCTGCCACACGTTCTAGGGGGTGTCGACAGGTGACAGTGATGTGGAATATGTAGGAGGGGCAGGACAAAACTTTGCCCCCATCCTTTGTGCACATAAACGTAATGTCAGTTGTCAATGGTAGACTAAACCAATTTTAACGAAACCAAACTATAAAAATATGTTTTAAGCAATCAAATCGGCTTAAATTACCACAAGCAATACCTGGACATGAAAACAGCACACTTATTACAAAAACGAAAATGCTTTAAACATTAGCATTGCAACCAAACCAGTTCCTCGCTGGAACGTTTTCATTATTAAAACCCCTGACTACGGCCGCTGCCATCTGGATACTTAACGGCCATAATGGTATCTCCGTGTTCAGACAACTTACCAGCGCGCATTCACAGGGCTGACACACTGCGTGTGTATCATTGTACACTGCAAGTGTCACGGGGAAACCTTGTCCATGCTCTTGCTGCTGTTTGTCATTCTCTGTTTTAAAAAAAGTAGAGGTCATGTATGGTATTTACTACAATTGTTTTTGACAATTTACTTGGTGAGAAGAATTGCAGAAGATGTTGATAGTTAGTAGGCATGTAAACCATTTCGGGAAAGTATCCCCTTCGAAGTAATATGGTTTTGGTAATTTTTCACCCCAATACATTTGAATGTGAGAAACGAGTCATGCATGCGTTTCTCAGATTTCGGAGGGTTGGTGTCCGTTCGCGAATGCTGCAGCCAGATATGCGGTTGGTACCCGCTGTCACCTCCTAGCTAAACATGGATGGATTCCACGTTTTAGTGTGTGAAAATACCGTCAAAGTTTATTTCTGCTGTTTTCGTATTATATAGCAGTTAGACATTGTATCCAGCTGAAACTTTCGCGTGAGACTTATGTAGGTATATATTTCTTTATAAATATGCATATAAATCAACATTAAACATTGTCCCCGCTGCAACCAGACCTCTACATTGATTTATCATTACTAATGAAACAATCAAGGCCTAACAACACAAAAAACTATTTTTTCCCCTATTATACAGGCCGGCTATTTTACGGTATCTTTCGACTCGCTACACAAACTACAAGGGCTACGGCGTGACGGTAGCGGAACGAATGACGGTGGAGTCTGTTATCGCTTGGGCACATAGCGATTTACATAGGTAGGTATAAAACGTGACGAGGAAGCATTGTTCATTTTGTTATTTTAAATGAAATATATTTTTTACAATTTGTTGTTTTTATATATATATATTTTTCAATAAGGGGTTTAATTATTGGTCGACCTCGTAATAATTCGTCATTTTTTAAAAGAAGGATGTGGGGATGTCGAAATCATAATTTGGTGATGATGATTTTGTCCCACTTTTCATGATTAAAACAGTACTTTAAAATCCTGCATCCTGAACCATTTCCAATTTTGTTAAGTTGCTAATTTGTTTATTACGCTTATTGTAAAAAGGGTGGGCATCCCAATATTATGCTGTTTGTGTTTTCACGAAGGCACGGTCATGTCAGTTCGCAAGTGATCACCATGTGACATGCTCGCCCTTCACTGTGTAACAACTTACACTATTGTGTGCGCAATTGCGTCACGAATTACGAGACGGCAATGTTTGACTAAATAATTGTCTTAGTTAATCAAATTGTTTATATTTGTTTGTTATATTATTGATAAGGTTTAACTCTTGCCAAAACACTTAAGGGCATTTAAAGTGCAGAGGAATGTGCTTTGATACTGCAGAGTTTTACATTAAATGTTCTTTTAACGCATTTTGACATGCCCGTCCCTTCGTGTAAACATTGACGATTTAGTCATATTATTTTCGGCCCTTTAATTAGGAACCCTACGTACACAATAATGATTGTTGTGTTGTTTTGTTTTACAAACTTGGGACCAGTCTTTTCTGAATTTCTTTTACGTCATTAGGGCCCTACAACGGTTTATTTCCTCATAAAGCAATTCACTTCAGTTCCTATACTAAAGAATAATTGTCGTCAGAACTGCCGATAACCTGCAATCAATTTTTTATTGTTGTCTAATATTGTTTGTTTGGCCTTTTCACTTATTTTAGAATAGTAGGTTACAGGTGCGCCTACCCTCAGGTATTCGAAGAATTTCAACTCCAACCCGAACCTGCCAACGAGGCACTGATCGAGACGGGCATTAAGCAACTCTCAAAATACCTGGAGCGCCTGGAGAAACGCTACCTGGCATCAACCAAATTCCTCTGCGGTGATTCGCTGACGCTCGCTGACTCTGTGGTAGCTACGGTCATCTTGCAGTCCGAATGGCTGGGGTTCTCGCTCCGTCTTTGGCCGCGAGTTGTCGACTGGATGGAGACGGTGAGCCGGCAAGAGTGCTGGGATGAGGTGCACAAAAACCATGGGGCATTTATATCTGAACTGCGAGCTGGGATACTGTATCCCACTCTCGACAACATTGTCAAATAATGAACTATTCTCAATACTACACGTTTTACTCAATTCTCATGGGACCCTTGAGTTTTCATGTCTTTGTATTACGTCCCTTGTTAACGATTTGTGCCAATGTCTTCGATTTCTTGATTACCCTTAAAGGGAGTTTATACTTTTGGTAAATTTCAAAGACCAGTATCCTCACTTGGTGTATCCCAACATATACATGA
>JAUELU010000053.1:4490602-4505595 GCA_032357145.1 Evasterias troschelii | reverse complement strand
GCACCTCAGCCAGTAATATTTCAAGGGAAGCTTTCTATCATCATTATCTTTAAATCATGTAAGTTTAATGTAAATCTGTGAGCTTTTCTGTTTTTTGTTTTACCAGAAGTATAGAGACCCTTTAACAATCGCATGCATGGAAAGACTGATTCATAATTTAATTTGCTTCGACGTTCTGATGCATACCTCATTTCGAGTCAGATAACACGGAATGTTTTAGTTGTGTGTTCAACACACTGCGAGCAGTCCAAGAACAGTGATTGATAACGAATCATTTATAACTATCGTGACGTGGAAATGATACGGTGTTACTGTTAGTGTCGTAAAGAAACAATTGAATACATTTTGTTTGTTGCTTCCATCATAGTTAAATGGTTTGAATTTATTTTATAAAAATCTTATATAGTTGTACTGTATGTCGTTTCATTTTCATTTCATAATCTACATTAAAAATTGTTTACACCTAAAAGTTAACTGCATTTCATTGGTTTTGGTTATTATGCAATTAATTATGTTTTATTCAGACCGAATGAAATCTAGTAAATAACAGATTGCCTCGTAAGTGGTGCACTTGAACGCTCCCCAAACAATACCCCGCAGCTTCTTTATTGGTTTAATTATTGATGTTATTCCAAACTCAATATTGACTTTCCAGCCAGAGGCCACGCTCTGGTTATACAGATATTCCATATCTGGCTCTGTGATAGGGTTGCTAACTGTACACAATCTCAGTCAAGATAATAAGCAGTTGCTAGCCAGGAGACCGGGATAGTTACAGAATAGCTGTTGGAACGGGTGCATGTGTATGGCGTACACTGCACATGAAGTGCACTATCTTGACCTCCGGGTTATACTCGATACAACAACTTCAAGACTCCATACATGTTTCTCCACATGATATTATATTTGAGTGATGAGCTAATTAGACAAAACAGATCGTTCTTGATTGTACTCTGCCCTCTCGTTATAAAATAATTGATGAGGGGATTCTTTGGTTTATAATTCTGTTGGAGGTTGTACAACATTATGGACACACGTTGTCGGTGGTAACTTTTGGAAGCTCGTTGTTTTCCATGTTGCCCTTCCTTCTGAAGCTTGGTCCTGAGGCCGGTGTAAACTAATGTGCTGGTGGAACTGAAGAGTTTAATATTGTATGGAGATTGTTACCGAAGAATCTGAGCTCTGTAATTGTATAATAATGGCCGGGAAAACCGTCCAGCGTGATCAGACTAACAAAGGAGCTGTTGAATCGCTACGATCGTCTATAAATTCAAATGCTGTAACGCACGAACTTAAAGACGACCGACAGGTGTCTGTGGTAAGCGACTCGGCGTTGAGGACTGCCGCACTGGAAGATGAAGATGGTTACTTCATGTCCAGCGGCTCGTTGGTTCCCGTTTCACTGGTGAGGTCGTTCTACGAGCTATCGGCACTAGATGTGAACGGGAAGATGATTCAATTTTCCCGGTTTGAGGGGCGGGTGGTGCTGGTGATGTGCGTGGCAACTGGAGACGAGCAGGCTACGAGGGAATTCACACAGGTGAGTGATCGATTACCTTTTCATTTTAAGAACGTAGCCTAATATTGAGGCCTGATCTTCAGCACACCAAATTGCTAAGCACATAATAGTATTGCTTAGCAGAAACAGGTTATTATCAAAAATCGCATTAGGTTGTACTGTTGTGGTTACTGCTGTCCAATGATCCATTAATGCTCAGATAATTTTGTCAAGTAGTAGGCCTATTTTCTTATTGAGAGCTTTACGAAATCGGGCTTATGGAAGTACACAAACCGATGATACCAAAAAGGCAAACAATCTTTCGCGAAAGACCTTTGCATGATATCATTTTAAAGATCTTAGAACATTCTCAAAAAGAAAATCGTTTTGTTTTGTTATTTTTATTTTTGTATTATTATTTTGTTTAAGAATGTTGACTTAATTAAAAACTAATTGAACTGATTTATTTATATGGATAGTTGTTTCTTGCAACACTCCAATGTTTCAAGAACAAAAGGTAATTATTTGATTGACTGACTTCGCAGAAACATGATGTTTTCTTGACAGATGAACGAGTTTGTCTCCGCCTACGACTGTCGAGGCCTGAGCATTCTCGCTTTCCCTTGCAACCAGTTCGGTAGCAAAGAACCCTGGCACGACCACGAGATTTCACTCTGCATGTGTCACGTCCGTCCCGGCCGGGGATTCGTACCAAGGTTCCACCTGATGGGCAAGTGCGAAGTGAACGGCCCGCGGTCTCACCCGGTCTTCGAGTACCTAAAGCAGCGGCTTCCGGGCTGGAGTGACGAGCCATCGGCCACCATCAGGTCACTGCGAGGAAAACTGCTCCCGCCCAAAGCTCCGGATGTCCGCTGGAACTTTGAGAAGTTCCTCATCAGTTACGACGGCAAGCCGTACAAACGGTTCTCGAACATGACGCCGCTGAAAGCGATCGTTGGGGAAGTTAATGACTTATTGAGGCGGTCGGTTATAGCGATGAAGTCAACAAACGGTCGGCATGGGGGAAATAAATTTCTTCAGTATGATCCCACTAGGCAAGATAAGACACATTCAAATAAAACTTCCAGACGTATGAAAGAATTTTGAAGATACCCTACAGCTGTAAGCATGGAGGATTGACTTTAATGGTTTGTTCCATCCAACAAAATATTCTTCAAAATCAATCGGGAGTTGTGGTTATTCATCACTCATGGCATGCAGTTATTTGAATATTTTATGTTTTTTTCTGTTTCGTTTATTTTTAAAACCCATAGTGAGCGCTGTAAAACTAAGTTATGGCAAATGTTATTAATATTATATGAATCACTTTCTCCAAAGTGCAATGACCTATGGATTCCAAGTTCTTGATAACCTAGACTGGACTAGCCTATTCCACATAATTATCTGTAGGGTCAGGTGACAAAATGGTGTAGGGTCTTTTTGAGGGGCTTTTTCCAACAACCCTCCCCGCTCTGCCAGTTGGCCTGCATGGGGTGCTAGAACTAGACCTTTCCGCGTAAATCTGTGTTAATCTTGGGTTTTACTTCCTCTGAAATAATTTTTTAGAGACCGTTTATCTCCCAAAAATCATCGTACCGTTAAAATGTATTGACCTTTAAAGGCAATGACCTTTAAAGGCAAAGTATACCTTTGGTTTTTGGAATATTTTGATTGTTTTAATCCTCTACCAATTGTAGAAATATAAACAATAAAACTCACTTGTGAAAATTTCACTTCATGTGGTCGCTCTTTTGAGGTATCACCGAAAAAGCGGAGCGTGTGTCCACACAGGAAGAATAATCCTTTAAGGAATAGGCCTACGTAATCTCAGAAACATTTCTGACAGAAACGTTTCCCAGAATCAAATGTGTGAGCATAAAACCGTCCTGATATATTTTTTTTCATAACCACATTACTTCGAAGTGAAATGATTATCGAAAGCTGCTGTACTTCTTACCACGTAAGTTCAAACTTCGGATTGTATCATGCGTCATGATACAGACAAATAATGTTTTACCCATATTTTCCTAAAAACTATATAATTTCAAGCAAAACTATTCCACTGAGGGAAGTTTCCAACCATGACATTCTTTATAGATATACCGTATGTAGGCCCATAAGTTATGTGCAAATCTGTGAACATTCGTATTGACCAATTATGCATACTTGTTGAGCATGAATAGGGCCTACTGAATATAATTGTTTGTTATCAGCTGACACTCTAGTCGAACTAAAAAGGGTCCTGGTGCGAACTTGTCATGTGCTTGGGCGAAAACTAATTAACGGGAATGCTATTAAAACATGTTTATAGTTGTTTGTAAGTCATGTTGATATTCTGTACACTACTGACTTGTTCGTATAATAAAATACTAGGGCAAACAAAGTGTGCAAAACAGTGTGGAAATTTCGGTCACAACAAAAGGAAGAAAACTTGAACAGAGAAAAAACAGAAACAGAAAACTATTACCCAGTATCACAAATGAGTATACTACATTTTTATATGTGTAGAATTTCGGGCAAATCGACCCCTCTGCCCCCTACCCCCCCCCCCCCCTCTTTCCAATGAATCCCCACATCCAATAAGCCTGAAAATCTAAACCCAACACTCTTTCCCCCTTGTAAATCAAATATTTAAAATCATGGCTTTTATGGTTTGTTGTAAAATGGTCCACTATCAATGCGCCCCTTGACTTTCAACTTTGGGTACATTAGCAGTCTCAAAATGGCCCCATAAATAATTGACAAGTGTGATGCGTATTAGGGCCATTGAAGGGAGTGTTTTTGTTTTGGCCGAGCATGGCTCAACAATTAACGGCTAAATAAGTTGAAAACAAACGAAAAAAATCACTTATCTGGAAATGTATTTGAGGCTGAAATATGTAAGGTTTTTAAAAAAAGGTATTTTGAATTATTAGCATTGTACAGGTGAGTATAGAAACATCGATACACCCCGCAACTTTGTACAGCGCCCCCATACGGATTGTGTAAGAAAATCTCAAAATCATAATTGGCGCGTCGATCAACATAACTAGGGGGTTACCATTTACAACGGTGAGTTAAACGACACTGGGAACTTATCTTTACACGCTATTAACTTGCGGGTTTTATTTCACTTGTTCTCAAACAAATTAATAAGGTAAAATTAATTTGTATTAATGCCCCGACTTCGAGACCCCCATGATAGCATGCCCGACTGCAGTTTCCACCCGTTTCTATGAGACGCTAAAAATGTCACTTCATCAAAGTGCTGTAGTCTGTCCTCCAAAACATAATGCAGATTCAAAGCTATACAAGTTACGCGTGTAACCATGTGTAGAGTCAGGAAACCAGCTGCACCGTTACCACGAGGGGGCGGAGTTGAATAAACTAATCGGATCACTGCTGTTTTTGTGTGTGCCTTCAATTCCACCATGCATACAGCACATTGTGATGGCCGCAAAGCCGAGGCCGAGGCGATTTGTTTCTCAAACATCGATCGAATCCGGCCAATAATCACCCCTTTTGAATAATTGATTTTGGTGAGTATTGAAGTATATTTTATTGAGTGTGTTTTCTACCTTGCTGAATAGGATTAGAAGGAACAAAAGATATGAAACAACGACTGTTCGTCTGAAGGGGCTAGTGTGTTAGATTTGCATTATGTCCATAGACTTTACATTGAACACTTTCTAGTGTGTTTTGTATGTTGGAGAATGCTTGATGTACAGACAGTGCAGCGACACCATGAAACTTACTGAAGTTGGGTCATGATTGTGCTCTGGAGGTGGTACAAAAATCACAATAACATAGTTTACTTGTTGGAAATCGAGCCCCCAAAAGTTCAGAGATGGCGCTGTTTGGGTATGTTAAATATGCATCTAAAAATAAGATATAATTTAGAAACGGCAGTCTGACAGTCCACGTCCCCCACGCAAATGCCACCGAAATCCATCAATCAGTAATATAAAATGTATTATTTACCAATCATTCAGTAGGCCTAATGTCAGTAATTTTTCTTTATGATGCTAATGATGATTTATATATACGGTTAGTGTTTTGTAACTATTTTGTAATTTAATATAATAACTTACTTTAATTAACTACTTGGTCAGTTGGTCATCTACAAAAACATTTTTTGACTACACTTCAGTATCATGATGTTGTGTTTAGATACATTAAACAATATATTTTTTTTTTAAAGTTTACTTTAATCATGAGTGAGCAACTTCTGAATCCCACCTCCACTTTTTAACTTTTAAGAATTAAGGTCACTTGTGCAATTCACCTCTTAAATGAAATGATGACAGGTGGACTCTATAATTTCTTTAAAAATCCTCTATTCTCATGTTATTTTTAACTACTTAGCTAGTAATTATTGATCTTTCTGGCAAATACATGTAAATAATCTGAGATAATTTGACAAAAAAATAGTGCAGGTCAGATCCTCAAGGACATGATTGATTTGATAAGTCAATAAACTCTCTTTTTTCTAATCTATGAACATAAAATAACTTGTTCTTGTATCCTAACGCAATTTTAAATAAAGTCTCAATGCGTTTTATATTAGTGTCCTGGTCATTGGGCCGATAACGATCCTTTAATGTTTCTCAGCTCCCTGGGGAGTATACAGCCCTGGGCTGCCGTGGCGCTCAGAAGGCTTTTTCAGACACAATATCAACCTCTATTCTCGCAGGTACCCATTTATACCCCTGGGTGATGAGAAGCAATTATAGCTAAGTGTCTAGCTCAAGGACACAACTGTTATGACCTGGACTCGAACCAACACCCCGATGACTAAACCACCAGAACTTGAATCCAATGATCTAAAACACTTGGCCCTTACAACCTTCATGATGGAAGATTTTGAGAATGTTGTGTAGGCTACTGATTTGTCTAAGAAAGCCTTAGATGTGTCGAGATAGGCCTAATTGTTAAAACCGAAGTGCCTCCATTTTAAAAAACAATTTAAAAAAATGTAACAGCTCACTGTTGATTGTCTAAGATCACTATCCGCCCTTTATGTGAAGTGAACCAACATTAACAAGAAAAAATAAACAGGTTCTGTGAAATTTAAGGCTTAACAGGTCATCGGAGTTTTTACGTTTTCACTGTTTTAGAATGTTGCGTTTGGGCCACGCAAGATCAAAACTAATGTTTTCACTTCATTCTAAAAAACTATAGCGTTTCAGAGGAGGGTTTCCAACACAAGTTTTGTGCAAATCTCTAGGTCGTAAACTTTAATTTCATCATCCTTTAATTTCAAGTTAAGAATATTAAATCAACTACAGGTTTGTTTTATATTCATTCCGCCTATTTGATTTTTTGCTTTAGTGGTCAGCGACGCGACTCGGTCAAAGACGAGTTCGCAAAGGAACGAGCCATCATGAATGACTTGGATGAGCGTGGCTGGAGCCATATTCACAATGCAGCCTATCATGGCTACATCAAATCCATACAGAGGTTTGTAGCAGCAAGTGAGGACCAGCTAGAGTTTCCCACCAACGACGATCGTCTGATGACACCGCTCCTCCTGGCTGTCGACAACGGTAAACTGGACACTGTTCAGTGTCTGGTGGATCTCGGATCAGATCTAAGGTATGTGAATGCACAGAATCTCAGCGTAATTGAGCTGTCGAGTCTGAAACAGAATGTGGAGATACTGGAGTACTTCATCCGAATGGATCACCCAGATCTACCTGTGTGGAACAGATTAATCAAGTTTGCTTCGTCTGACAATGATGAGGAGGCCGAGGCGGCAGGAAAAATGTTGATCAAACTGACTGAACCTGGTCCAGCTGGCACTCTTAGTCTGAACTGGGAGGCCGTCGTTGACCAAGGGTGTATTCCTTCCACAATGAAGATCATGAAGTCCTTTGTGTCAAACTCTGCCAAGTTGTACATGTACACAGTACTGCTTAATATTATACAATCGCAGAAGGCTAAGGAGCAAATTGTGAAAGAAGGTGGGATACCTATGTCGCTGGAACTGTTTAAGAGTAGCTCAAGGGAACTGATACTAGCCGGTGCCAAGATGCTGTGCCACCTGTCCAAAGTCCGAGAATATGTAGACCCAATGGTACAACATGGAGCTATCCCTGCTTTGATCAAAATCTGGCAGACAAGCAGCGATCAGGATCTTTTGGTACAAGTGACTGACACTCTGTCGGAGATTGCGGCTGCTAGCCCTGAGCACCGACAAACCGTTGGGAGCACTACAGACAGCATGCGAGCATTAGTTGGTTTGTTTGAATCTTGCATAACCAAAGAAACCAAGCAGCCGCGTGCACTCCTCATGGCCCTCACCGTAGCAGTTCAAAAAATTGTCCAGGATGAAAAATCCAATCAGGACAGTTTCGTTGATGAGGGTGGATCCTCAGCTCTGATCACCCTTGCAGGCGCAAAGAATAGAGAACTGCAACTGAGTGCTATAACAGCAATCCATTTGTTAGCCAAAGACAATCCCCACACACAAAAGATCATCTTGGAAGAGGGTGGAGTCATCCCATTGATGACGCTATTGAAGAGGAGCAGTGTCCCCAAAGTCCAAGTTTGTACAGCCAGTGCTCTGTGGGCGCTAGCTGGAGAAAATGTCGACGAGCAACGCACGATGGCGGGAATGATTGGAGTCGTGCAGTTGATTGACTTCCTCAATGCACAGGTTGAGTTTGACATTCTACATTACATCGGAGCAGAAGGACTCGCGGTTCTCGCACGGGGACCGCACAACAAGCAAAACGTCATCGCGCAGGCAAACGGCGTCCAGCCTCTAGTTCGCCTTCTCCGCTCGCCAAAGGAGCACATTGTCTTAAGTTCCATACGTGCTCTGAGGCACCTGTGTGTAGGGATTGGTTACATTCCACACAAGGAGAATCAAGACACAGTTCTCAACTCCAGAGGAATCCGATACCTGGTTGCTCTGATGGTTCACTCCCGTAACGAGCTCATCAGAGTTGAATCAGCACTTACACTTGGCTGCTGCTCAATTGGTAGGTATAGAAATTTACAGTTCTCATAAAGAGCTAAGATGATTAATTTAAAAAATTCAATCTAATTTACCACTTCACAAGATATTTGTTTGGTTTCTTGAGTAATTGTTTTCCTTTGAAAATATCACCTCCACAATGAAGCCCTGACTTGACAGAGAAAGTAAACAACTAGGTTCTCATAATTAGTTCTGGGGTTTGATGTTGTGGTTTGAGAAAACTGAGATGCACTCTCCGTGATTCGCAGAACCTCGGGTCATGAGGCTAGGCTGAAAATTGTCTGTGGTAAGCTCCATACTTGAAATGCTTAGTTAGAATACTCAGAATGCTTGAACATACTTCCCATCAAACCGAATATAATGAATAACGGGAATTGGTTGACTGCTACATGTACATAAACAAAGTGTTTATTATTACTAACTTTGTCATAGAGTTTGTTAACTTAAAAAACAATCGAACTTTCACCTTCCTTTTAAAATAACAAAAATATATTTCCCTGCACTGTACTTTGATAATCCCAAAGATCAAAACCTTTAGACCCTATTTATTCAGAAAACAAATCCACTGGAATGTTGGTGTCCATTACAAAACAAATCACCATGAAATGTAGTTGGCTTTTTAATCTATGATCATAAATGATTATGTTGATAACGGTGCAAACATTGTCCGTAGCATTGGATTACAAGTAATAAATGATATCGACTGTGGCAAGGTTTTAGCCAGGATTTGGTAAAAGGTTGTCCAAATTTGCTGGAAATCTAAAAACTGGGTGTACAAATTGTTCACTTACAATACAACTTACGTGTAAAATGACAGATAAAACAGGGTGTCCAAAAGACACCTAGAAACCCCTCTGGCTAATACTATGGACTGTGGTAACTGTACAGGGTGCCCTTGAACACAACCACAGGGGACCAACAAGTCTGTTTTGATTTCAAATTGTAGAAACTTGTATACTCATTTGTAGGTAAAGCCACCGAACATGTGGTAGTAGCCCAAAAGAGTCAACAGTACCAAACCTAATATTGATAATAGATTTGATGATGATAATGACTGTCCTTTGGAGATGTTTTATCTGAGTGTGCTATGTCAGTATCCAGGGTTGGTCTTGGTGAAACAAATTTTCCACTCCACAAAATGGCCGACCGTACATTTATGTTCCGCTGGTTATTTGTGTTATTTTATCACTACCCAAAGTACACAAAAATTACAGCATGCTGCTTGGAATAGCTCCTTATCTTTTTTTTTAGCATGCACTTAAACACCATGCTGTAGTTTGTGTGTACTTTGTGTAGTGATAAAAATTAACTAATACAAATAACCAGCGGAACATATATATAAATGTACGTTCGGCCATTTTGTGGAGTGGAAAAATTTGTTCCTACTGTACAAGATGGCGGACCATGTTCTGTCATACAATTAAACAAAAACTACACATTTTCATGGGACATTTATTTGGTTTATTATTAAACATCCGTATAAAGTGCTACCAGGATCCTTTATTTTAACAAAATCCAGTTCACCATTTTGGTGACTCAACAATCAACATCCAAACGGTTGGAACCTAATTTTGTTGGATGCCTGATCCTATTAGGACATAAGAATTTAGTCATGTATTATATATGTTAGGGTACTTGGCCTTATTTTATAGAGCTGCCTAAGTGCAAAAAGTAGCCTTGAGGGAGTTGAGGCAATTTTGTTTGCTCGAAAACAGAATATTGTTCAATCTAACATTGCTCTACAGTCAGACAGAATCAAACAAAAGATGCAGTTTGGTGTCTTCTCTTAATGTGGTTAAAGGTTTTTACATCCTTCTAATGAACTGCAATCGATAATCTCAAGAATGTCGAGAGTTGTTCTACACTTCACTTGGCCAGCATTGGCTTAGTTTCCCTGTACATCAATTAGTGCCGCATTGTGAAAATCCTTAAGTAACACAGTAGTGTTATTAGCCATCAGAGGGTAGAGGTTATTGGCTTTGTTCAGCATTATTCAGCTGTTAACTGTATCCAAGCACAGTGGTAGGATGATCAGAGCCACTTCACTGACATTGACAACCATGGTTACCTCTAAGTAGACTGGGTGCACATTAAGTCCACAGCAATAGATTAGTCCCAGAGTATATGGTTTGTATCTTGATTATTTTAATGAATAATGACTTACAATAAACATGATAAATGAATGACAACAGTTTTTACCTTTCCCAACAACAAAAGTCAGGACAAAGTCTGTAGATGAATGTAGGGGTTCAGCTTTGTTTACTAAGCTAACATTATTGAGGAATTATAAAGACCTCTTCATCTATTGGAAGGAGAAGTGGGTTATATAATGAGATTTCACAGGCAGGGTTTTAAGCACAGTTGTATGGAAATGTTCTCTGTTAGTGATGTCTTTTGACATCAGGGGCTAGGAGGTATAGGTCTTGTTGATACATGGAAGGGGCTTTAAGTGGATGTTGTTCATTGGGCAATTGTCTCCTTTCTCTTGGGCTGACCGGAAACCCTTTTGGAGGGGGGGGGGGGTGGGAGGGTTGATCATGAGGATCCCCTCAAGTAAACCTTAAAACACAAATTTATAAAAGTCTGGAGGTGTATGTACATTGTAACTGGCACTTTGTTTGTGAACAAAACAGAAAAACAGACTTCAATTGACTAATTAGTTTAAAATAATATAACTTATGCAAGTCACTGTTGAGATCAGAGAAGCTTGAACATGCCAAATCTCAATACCACAGTGTAAGGTGTAGTCTTGGACCAGATACATCTTTGCTAGACCATAACCTCCACATATTTTGTTCTTGTCATTGATGGTACATGTACATGTACGTACAACCATGACTAGAGCAAGGCTAGTACATGGTAAATCTTTAAAAAAAAAAACGTTATATAAATAGAAAACTCTGTAGTAAACCAATGACTTGTTTGAATGCAAGGTTAACTGCCCTGTTAAAGTTACAGTACTCTGGCCAATAGCCTGTGATTCAGTTGGGTGGGCATAATTGGAAGCTTGAAGATGCCACTACTGCTGTAGTGCAAACAAATAGACTGATTTGAGCACAATCTATTTTCCCCACAGAAGAAGCCGCTCGAGGGAAAGTAGAAACCGGCATTGCTGAGGGAGTCGGCATGAGTTAAAAGACAACTGAATCAGTATTTTTTACAACACCCTAGATTGTGTCTAGATACATGTACTAAGAAGTGAGCTGCCAATGATTGCTAGGGGTATCTACACTGGTTGCTATGCATATAGCACACTGATTGCTATGGGTTTAGCACACTGGTTGGTATGGGTGTAGCACACTGGTTGCTATGGGTGTAGCACACTGGTTGCTATGGGTTTAATACACTAGTTGCTATGGGTGTAGCACACTGTTTGCTATGTGTATAGCACACTGGCTACCTGTTTGTGTATAGCACACTGTTTGCTATGGGTATACAATGTAGTACACTGGTCGCTGCGCGTGTAGCTCACTGTTTGCTATGGGTGAAGTTAACTTGATTTATTTATTAAGGTAAAGATCAACAAAAATGCTGAAAATCGTTTCAGCTTAATATTAAATATTATTCTCACCATTGAGGAGCTGAAAAATCAATTAAAACAAGAAATTGTTTGTTATTAGTAGGGGGCCGAATTACTTCCAAAATAAGCTTTGTAACATGCATGGTGTGAAATCTGATTGAAAAGAGAGCACATATTGTACAGTGTATTCATTTTTAAGAATCTTCTATCATGTCTATGTTAGGGTATTCTCTCAGTCAATGTCTTGGTAATAGTAATTTGTTATTGATAAGGGCCTACAGTGTATGTTTTCTTTATTGTTCATAACATTTGATTATTCCGATTTAAAGGTGGGGTCATAGGTTCATTTGTGTCAACGAATGCTGATTCATAGGCAGCATGTAGGTAGGCCTACAATACAAGTCTCATGTGAAAGTTTCAGCCGAAAACAGTGTGTACTGTCTGAGAAAACAGCAAACAAATGGTCAGGGTATTTCTACAAGAGTGTTAAATCCATGTTTAGCAAGGTAACAGCAGGTACCAGAAGCATCTGTGGCCGCAGCATTCGAGAATGGACACCAACTGTCAGAAATCTGAGAAACCCATTCATGCATGAACAAATTGTCAAAGTCAAATGTCTTTGAGTGAAAAATTGTCCAAACCATAATACTTTGAGGGGAATCTTTTATTGTCAACTTCTGCAGTAATTTTTAAGGCCAATCATTTTGTCAGCAGTTACTAATCTACAGCCCTAACTTTAATACTTCTTACTATAACTTTCTCCCCAAGGTGTTTTTCTGTACCTTGTAAAGATTGAATATATGAGGCCTTTAGACTGTGCAAGTCTCACGCGTATCCGAACGAGAAAACACGTCAAACGAAGAACATTTTTATTTCTGAAATTAGATCTTTGTTTTAAATTATATCTCATGACAAAATCTGAACAACAAAAATAAATCATAATACAATTTTATGACAAGTTTTAGCTTTTGAAAAAGAATCACAATAATGTGTATATTAAAGAGGATGCTGACGCCTCAACAACCATAGACTGCAATGAAAAGTGCTGGCGATTATAATTGCGCATCCAAAACAAGCGTTTACGTAAGTTTTATGATCGGAAGCGAGCATAACGTTCTTAATTTTTTGCAAAACCGAAAGCTGAGGTCAAGTTTAATTTTGGGGTTTTCTTCGTTATATTGTTGAATTGGTTTTACTTTCATATTTTGTTATCACTTAGTATTTCATTCCCAACAACATGCTTTTCTAGGTCATAAACTACAATAAACTAAAATAATTGACGAAACAAAATCTCGCCCGCGTAAAACTCCATATGGTTGGGACCACTATGGTCCCAAAAGATCAAATTCGCGCGAGACTTGCACAGTCTATTGTGGTTGAGGGCAAATATAAAGAAGATTGAACTCATTTACATGTACATACTCCTGTTGTCATGACGATTTGACACTTGACAAATGTAATATTTTTGTGAACTGTCAATTGCATTGCAGGCAACCCTGACGTGATGAATGACATTGCTGACAACATGGACTTCAACTTTGTACACATTCTCCGTCTCCTGTACTCCAAGGATGATCTGGTGAGGTTACTCGCCGGCTCTGCACTGGCCGCCTTTGCCTTCAACAACACCACCCAGCAGCATGAGATCGCCGACTCTGGTGGAGTACGCTACCATTGTTTTGTCCCGTTCCTTGAGTCGGATGACGAGTTCTACAGATGTAATGCAGCTTTCCAGGTACTGGAATGTTTCTCCCAAAGTCAGCACAAAATGAAGGGAATACCAAAAATGGAAATGCAAATTTTGCTCATAATTCAAACATTCAGAATAGGCACAAGGAAATTCATACATACGTACATTTATTTGAGTCGCTGTAGGATGTTTCCAGGTGTGGATTGTGGTTTGAGCATGACTGGACAATTTTGTTCTCTTTAATCGCCAATCAGGCAAGCTTTGGTCGCTGATTGCTTGTCCCGCATAAAGAGACACACTTAAGATGAGCATTTTGAAGAACTTATATCAGCAAATTGAAAACATTGCCAAAAATCTTGACCTCTGTATTTAAATTTGTTAATTTACAACATAAAAATTGTCGTTGAATAAATACAGTAAGTACGATGTATGTCAAATTTGAACTTTCTTAAACTCTGTCATGCACTCACTCAACACACAGAACCAATGCGCTGATGACATGGACATGTTTGCTCTTAAATTGTGCATACACTTGATGGCAAGTACCAGTGATGCATTTTTTTCACATAATGGGTTCACAGAAAACTGACCATATAGTACACACCACCATTGTATTAAATATGAGCAATCTGTCGGGGTGTTTTTACTCTGAGGGTAGTGTTGCTAAGGGCGTTGCTATGCTGGGTGCAGCTGGTGTCGGCAACATTACCAGTACTTCACTCATTCCACCGCCTTAACCAATGCAGTGGGGACAAGCGAACAATGAGTACAAGATTGTTTCCAAGGAAAACTGTGTCAGTTAAGATGGCTTAAAACCATTACATGCTTGACAATTTGAGTGGATTTTTAATAAGCTTCTAAAGATTTGTTTAAGCACTTTGTAGGAAATCACAAGCACAAGCAGAATTTCAATTGAACAAGTAACATAAAATAAACACATTAGTGTTTCAGTAAGAGCTTTTGCCCAATCGGGAAGACCATTCAAGCATCCAGGTTGCCTGACAAAATGTCATGGGCAATAGGACAGATAAATTGTAAAGGCCTGGGTTGAGTTTAGATTAAAACGCCTACTCCCAAGGCCCGCTTGCCCTCGATTCTCCACTGTCTGACTGTCCTCTGCTCTATAGTCACTCAACACCAAAATGTTTGAACTTTCATTGGTACATGTATACCTGGTGCAAGAATAAGCAATTTTTCTTACCCCAGCCTACAGTCAGTCTTCAATCCTCCACAGTCAGATAACTTCATTAAAGGCACTGTACACGTTTGGTAATTGTCAAAGACCAGTATTCTCACTTGGTGTACCCCAACATATGCATAAAAT
>JAUELU010000053.1:4424750-4438852 GCA_032357145.1 Evasterias troschelii | reverse complement strand
AGGGAGCCGTTTCTCACAATGTTTTATACTATCAACAGCTCTCTATTGCTCATTACCAAGTAAGTTTTTATGCTAAACATTATTTTGAGTATTATAAACAATAGTGTCCACTGTCTTTAAAGAATATAGCTTTACCAGCCGTGCGTACGTCCATCTTGCGTTTCGTAAGTTAATATCTGTCAAACCAAAACTATAGGTTGGAAGGAGAACCAATTTGAACTCTCGATATGATTTAGAATTAGTACTCTCATATTTACTGTGTGTACAGGCTACCTGACCACACCTTGTTTTAAAAGCTGAGTAGACAGTGCTCTCACTACCCTACATCAGCCAGACACGGTCTTGTTATTTTCAAGCAATTATTCACGGTCCTTGTATCCTTGACACTTTTATCGTGTGTCGATGAAATGTTTCCCCGAGTGCTTAGGTCGCAAAAACAAATAAATCCAACACTCGAATTAACCCAAGTCTGAAGCTCGTCTTTCTGGCTTGTATTTCGTGTTTGAAAAGAGGATTCACGAGGACATGCATTGGAAAGAAAATCATGCAGTGTGGAGAAATAAAATCAAGTTAAAGGCACGTGTTTTATTGCATTATTTGCCTCCCTATCGACTCGCCGCGCACGCACTTGGCTGAAAATTACCTAATGTTGCGACAGCTTGTTGAACACGGATTTGTTGCGTGACGCGAGATGTCTTTCCTTTTTCCTTTTTTCTTGCGTTAGCTTGCATAATGGAGAGCGCGTACATATTCGGCAAATTAACAGCTTTTAGCATGAGAGGGGAACTGAACACCTTTAGGGCGGATTCATTATGATACTTGATCCATTGCGATTCCAACTCTTTGACGATTGCTGAAGTCTCTTGGGATCGCGGCTATACACCTTTAGGACACTTGTAGCTTATTTCGTTAATGGTGCACCTTTTTTTTATTTTTTACCGAGTGGGGCAATTCAATTTGGAAATATTCGTACATTTATCGAAGCCTTGTCTCTGCCTAAAGATATGATCAAATTAACTAGAAAGCTAGAGAAGTTAAAGCAAGTACATTCATAGCAACCCCTGCATTTTTCCAGTTGGATGACATAAATTGACGTCAAATGTACTTTGTTATAAATCCATACTTTTTATTCTCCATCACGCCAAATAATAAAAAGTCTGCTTTACACTGCAAACATGAATAACGTTCATAATATTATATAGTAACCAGTTTAATACATGTGTTTGCTTAACTGTCTTCTGTGGTAAGTTCCGATTATAACTTGGAAAGGTCAGTTCCTTGAAAACAGGATTATTGAAATAAAGTTTGGAAAGAACTAACGATAAAGTGCAACAACGCTCATTTTAAAAGGAGTAATCATTTATTCAGACGGCCTGTAGTTTTGGAAAATTGCCATCACTCTTCGGATAATTGAAACATTCAGGCGGTTGTTTGGTTTTACGCAACAAATATGTACTTATTTCGACCGCAACAAGGAGAAATTGTTCAATTTATCCAGGGTGATAACATCAACAGAAAGTTTCTTGGTAACACTAACAGGGTGATTGAAATAACGTTTGGAAAGAACTAACGTTTAGAAAGAACTAACGAAAAACTTCAACTTCGCTCATTTTTGAAAGGAATAATAATTTGCCACTCCTCGGATATTTGAAACCCTCAGGCGGATGATTGGTTTTACGCATCAAACATGTACTTATTTCGACCGCAACAAGAAGAAATTGCCAAATCTCTCCAAGGGTGACAACATCAACAGACGAATATTTTATTTCCGAGAACAGTTAGATGTTCCACCTGCATATACAGGAGTGCGCTTTACAGATTAAAATTTTGTTAATTTATTTTATTCGATAACCACCAAAACTGTTCCAAATGTCTCGGGGGGGGGGGCTTTTTTCCCTTTAGATTGTACTTATGAGAACAAGTTGGAGTGAATCGGGTTGAGGTAAAGGGAGCTTTATGTACAACCAGATGGCAGCATGCTTCTTGTATCAAGTGATAAGCATCTGGTTGCCTACTCGCTAGAGTCGACTGAAATTTCTTGTTTGCCGTCCTGACCGACGGGCATAACCGTCATTTGAGAATGGTACACGGCTCGTTGGACCTCAAATTGAATCATCCTAACCGAGAATTTCCAGCAATAGGCAAAAGACCCTCGGCTGTTTTCCAACACATTACTGTGGATATAGTGCAGAATGACACCAAGGTTGGTTTGAGCGAACGTATAGTCAGATCCAATGAATGTATTGGCAATTGGGGTGTACTTACAAAGATGGCGGCTACACTAGCCCAATCCATACAGTCCATTATATCGAACTTGAAAGTTGAAGTTATTGGAGAAAGTACTCGGACGTCTAGTTAAACCCGACGAAAAACAAAACAAGGAAAAACCCATGTTGGTTGGTAAACACAACATCCGCTTGACTTCAAAGAGAATCGGGCAATAAGGTGTGGCTCCGGGTTTTGTGACAATAGCTTGGAAAAATAGTATACGAGGAATTTGTCAAAGACTGCAGCAACATGGTACGGTAATGTTAAAAGTATAGATACACGGTCTATGAATAAAGGGGGGATACACGTCAAAGTCCAGTGTTAGTACTCGCTCGGTATTCGAGTATCATACCGTTTTAATGGTACTTGTACTCTTATTTGTACTTGGCTTGCAAAATACTCGCACTCAAAGACCATACTCGATACTCGACTGCCAAATAATCTGCACTCAAAGTTATGTACTTGAAATACCCGACAAGGAGTAAAAAGGTCTGGAAAACGTAAAATTGAAGTTGTATATGATGTAATCATGTTTGAGTGATAGTTTTCACAACAAACACCCTACATTGTTCTCGGGAAACAAGTGAACATAGAAACAAAAACTAAACCAACCAACCAAACAAACATTCAAACACCCCGACAAACCCAAACAAACAAACAAACAAACAAATAAACAAACATACATATTCGTACTCGGAGATCCAAGTACTTGGTACTCGGCTGTTAGATTCAGTACTCGGATATATGCTTTGTGCTCGGGCACTTGTTCTCGTAATCGATGGCCCAAGTACCCGTACTTGAGTACTTATTGACCTGTCCCTTCGCACTCGGCAGTACGTGATACTCAACCGAAAAGTACCAGAGACTACTTTCCTTTCAAATCAAAAAGTTAGTAAGTGAAGTTTCGACCCAAGCAGATTTTTTCTTTCAAATTGTGAGAAAACATACCCCCCTACCTAAATAAGTAGGATGAGATAAAAGTAATGAAAGTTGAGCGGTTGAGACAATCATGTCCAAATCCCAACGAGTCCATAGGTTTGATTCCCGCCCGAGTAGCAATCGGACTTTGGATGCACGGATTTCTGCTGATCCGAACAGCGAACGAATGTCTTTCCGAAAACAAATGGACGTTCCAATGTAGGGCACATCACCCTGTTGCCAATGAGCCCACACATTAAAATAAAAGATAAAAAATAAAAATGCATTGTAAACAAAAATTGGTGCTCTCTCAATGTCTCTCACTCTCTGTTTGGGTACCATTGCAAAACTCAAACAGTTTACTAGACACAAGAAATCTCTTGAATAACTCCTACTCCAAATACATTCAAATCACATTTGGTCATCATTTGCACCGAGCAATTCATTAAGTCTTATCTTCAGTATAAGGAGATATGAGGTTTCAATCAATTTCAATAGATTTTGAAATCAAATAAGCCCTTAATTACAATAAACACCTTTGGTGCGAAGCTTATTACCCCATTCACACTATTCAAGTTCACTCACCCCTCTGCAATAACGCCTTCCATGGAGGTTTTTAACACAAAAGGTATTTTCTATACTGCCGAAACGGGAAACACCTTAAAGGGGCACGTTGCCTTGGATCGGGCGAGTTGATCTATGAAAAGCGTTTGAAATCGTTTATTATGAAATGCACATGGTTAGAATGATGTTTTAAAAGTAGAATATAATGATCCACACAAAATTGCCTCGAAATTGCATGGTTTTCCTTTACATCGTGAACTAACACGGCAAACCATTTTGTGGAGTCAAATTTTTGCATGCACATGTTAATTTCAATTACTGTATTCGTAACTGGTGATTTGGGAGTCTCCCAGACAGAACTATTTTTCTTTTGGGGTGGTACTGGTACTTCGGATCGAGACTATTCACTTTTGTTTTCGATTTAGTTATCAATCCTCCTCTCCATCATATAACTGCTCTTCACTTTCCTTTTCTTATCAATTACCGTTTAATTTCATCCCGTGTGTTTTTGACCCCTGAGTGTAAACCTAATGCTAAATTGATAATCAACGTTGGAAACTACCTCTCCATTTACCATTTACATAGCCGAAGGTTGCTGACCAATCCATTAGGCTTGTAAATCTATCGGCAATGAGGGATGCCACTACATTGGGTCCTTGACTGTCACTCAAACAGCATTCAATGACCCTGAGTACAGAGATATAGCCTCTGTGCTCATGTTTTCGATGTTTTTGTTTTCGATATTTCTTTCTTTAATTTTGTTTACGGATGTACAACGCTAATTGCAAATGCTTTTAAGTGATGTGTTGTAGTTAATACAAAACAAAACTTTGTCATGAACCAGCTACACGTTCGTTTCTGACTATTATGTCAGACATGTAACGTTCTTTATATTCGACACGCAGCATTTATTTAGTCCGAAATTCGCCATTCGTTACGTCCGACCATAGAGAACTGTACTCGACTGCGCATGCGATAAAGTCTGATTTGATGCAAAATATCTACTCCATTTGTTGTGGAAAAGCTTGCAGCGAAATGACGTCAGAAAATATGACGCAGCATTATTCAATGCAGGGTCCAACTGAGTTGCAGTTTACCAGTGTAAAATGCAGCATTGAACATTCTACACATAGGGTTCGTGTGGCCCATTGCTCTCTGTTGTTACTGCCCGACAGGTTCGAACTCCTTCTGTGGTCCTTTATCTATGGTCCGACATTGACCATTCATTACGTCCTACATACACCATTCAGTTCGTCCGACATACACAATTTATTACGACCAACATGCACCATTCATTATGCCCGACATGGAACATGCATTTTGTCTAACAGCGTATTAATTGAACAATTTTGTTTTGTGCCCGACCCACATGATCGACGAACCATTAGCGTTCGACAAAACAACCCTGCCAATAATGGTCCCTATGAAGTTTATGTGACACAGTGAAACAAAATGCTCAGTATGAAACAATTGATCTGAAGTTATGGATCGACATAGAGGCCAAAATCGGTTTTTCTAACGAGCCATGCATGGTCCATAGATGATTGGTATACAACTTCATACAAGATAATGATACAAAAAGTTGTCATGTACACTGATGTGAGAAAAATGTCCCCAAAACTTTATTTTGCAGTGCATACAATCCCTGATAAAACAAACTCGTGTGTTTTTTTTTAGTTTGTGTCGTCAAATTATATGATTTGATTAAATGTACACCAGTGTGTTTAATTGAAGAAAGAATGTAAAAAAGACTACGAGATTGTAGATATTTATGTACGCCTTTATCTTCGCCAGCCATCATGGTTTTGATTCCATGCAAATCCCTGCAGTCAAAACGAACCTTTAAGCATTACGTGTAGTCAGACATTATGTTCTGCCGATATTAGTATCACAAGGGTCCTTATGGTGTGTTATTTTTCTATTCATCTTTTGACTCTTCATTGCACAAGAAGATCTTCTACAATAGACCTTCGTCAAAATTTATCAAATTACGTGGTCCTCAGTGGATTCTAAAATGTTTGCCAAAGACTAGCACGAGGAGACGGCGTTCAATCGACTTATTTTTTGTGTATTCAGTCACCTCTAAAGCGATTAAAATTGAGGCCAAAAACCTCTCAAAATTGTATTCACCAATTTTGTCGAAATTCTAGAGTTTCAGCGGGATTTAAGTCCGCGATGATTTTCTATTTTATCCACCATAACTTGATTTTGTTCTCGGTTAGGCTGTATTCATTTGTTACTTCTGCCCTAATTTTCACCCGTGCATAAAGCTGTACTTTTAAGTGTCGCCAGCGAGGTTACCTCCTAACGAAGCATGACATTGTACATGTATGGTGCCATTCATGGGTGTGTTTCTTCTAGGTTTGACTTGACATTAAGCACAAATGGAGAGACTACTAAATAAATCTCAAGCTACGCCCACTGTATGCTCTTCTATATTCAACTAAGAACAACTATACATGTATATCATTTCATGTAGAGGGGAATAACCTGTTTATCTTTACAGCCTCAGCTTCAAAGTCAACTGGACTTGAGTTCTGTGATGCACTCATTTTCCAGTAGACACCTCAAAACGGCGGTAACAAATAACAAGTTTCAACCTCACTGTAAGGTGATATAAAATGCCACTGCGTTTGATACCCTTTAGGTGCATTTTTTGTCAACATCCAAAACCTATCGATGACGTCACACATTTCAAATAATATGAATTGTACATTAATTGTGTACTGAAAATGTTCACTTTATATCAGATTTTTGACGGTATGCAGTCAATACAGAGTTATGTAGTTTGGCTATCACCACAATTCACTTTCTTCTGAGCCACTCCACACCACATTGCTTGCACTTTGGTAAGTTTGGAATGCCTGACCCTGTGATAAGCATTGATTAATGAGCCCAACGGCCCAAGTCCTTCCGAATCCTTCACTTTGACAGTTGGATATTGGAACATGGCCGAGTGGTTCCCCAGCCCATCCAATTCTGAAGGTGCCAACTTCGTGACCACTGACCACCTCGATTTGCAAATATCATCTTCTTGCACTGAAGCTTTGGTACAGAGGAATTACTATAATCGACAAATATGCAATCGGTGTCGTTGAGCTTCCTTTCCCCCTTTGAAATGTGCGTGTCAAGATCTTGCAATTTGGATGTGTAATCGGACTCATCGTGCATATGTCTGCAGCACTGCTGCATTCTTGTCCATTTGCAGACTGCATCAATTTAGCTTCGGGCATCAATTTGAATTGTTAGCACCTCGCTCAGTTTATCAGCCATGCAGGGGAAACACTGTGGCTAATCATAATACAGTTCTCTACAAACCGGTGTATTTCAAACACTTGTGGAATCCCTGGATAGAAACCGTGTCGCAAATTTTTGACAACTGACAGGGGCTTAATCAGTGGGGGAGCCCCCCGCCCACTCACGACCCTTGTTCCCCCCCCCCCCACATGAATACAAAATGCATACAATTAATTGTTTGATACATCAAGTCTTTAGTACCCCGCTTGTCGCCCCCGCCCCCCGCCCTCCCACATCGCAAATGGAAATGTCTAACTCAGTACTAAATATTACTACTGACTTTAAAGCTTTTTTAGCATGATAAGGGCTCTGCTTGTGACTTGTCTTCTTGACTAAACTGTCCAAGATGTTCACTTGACAAAGTAGGCCTACATTAGTGGTAGTGGTGCAACCATGACACCACACACACACTCACATGCACGCCCTAGTGGAATTAACGGCTCATTATTGTACTCTCATCTTCAGGGGAAAATAAAAAAAAAACATTTAGTGTTAATATAAAAGTTTGTTTGGCTTTCACAATTAAAGCCTGTCTTTTTACACTGTAAATTGATTAAGAGCCTCATTTTAATCATTAGTAAGGAACCAGACTATAGTTTTATTACTGTCTCATTTTCTGCACAATTATAGTGCGATGGGGGTTTTTGGTATGGTAAACAACTTTGGTTCATATAGCTGAATTAGAAAGCAATTTGAAAGTCTCTTCCTGTGACTTGCGGTGGTTCTGAAAGGAACTTATGGAAAATAACAACTCGTCGTAATATTGATTAGTATGCTCTGAACGTCTTTCATGTAGGCCTACGTGGTGTTATCGCAAATCTTACTTGATTGATTTTCCACCATCGTGGACAGTTTCAAATCCTACTTATTCATAGATTTTTAAAATGCATATGGGCGTAATATGAGTTGGTGCAAAACGTCCAGATTGCAAATCTCAATTTCAGCGCACATTTTAAGGGACAAGTAAACGTCGTTGTGAAGATCTAGGCCTATACATTTATATTCGAGCAGCGCGGTGAAAAAGACTCTATTGAAACAAGGTTTGGGTTCAATGGTTCAACTGGAGAAGCAATACGCAATGTCTCAAGACGTCACTGCGACGAGGTGAAGATCGAAGAGCGGTGTCGGTGTTTACTCTATGAGTAGTTAGGTGATACGACCCGTCACTCTACGCTGGGAGGACTCTTCTTCAGTTCGGGCGATTGATACATAGCATCGGCAAATTTACATGACTTTTCCTTCATGGATGCACGCAGTGAATACAAACGATATGCTTCAATATGCTTAGAAAATAAACAAGTTTTGAATTGAATGTCTACTCCTTTGTCCGAAATGCAAATTGCTCTGAAGCGGAAATTCATATCATAATGATGTGGCTGGAAATTTGATTTGTGATATTCTTTGTCTTTACATTCCTGGTTAAGATGGGGGCTCCATTCCTTCCACGGCACTTTCTAGAGGATTGAATTGTCATAAATATCTCGCACTGCTGCTCGGTGCTTTGATAACGCAATTAAAAAACCCGAGACCGCCGTCGTTGATCTTTGTTAAGTTGCACAATAATGTATGTCCCATACTTTCGGCAAACCATATCAATTGTCATTGCGTGTCATGCAGAATGCCGCCCCGCCTGGAAACGTTTGGCTTATATTTATTAGGCCTAACATTTGAAGAATTATTTTGTGCTACTTTTTGTCATGTTTCATTGCCAACGCTATAACTCAGTTTGATGTGAGAAACAGTATGGTATTTTTAGAAATGTTACCAAGCTGGAAAATAAATTATATTATTTTCTGCAAACCAATTTCCTTTTTACTATTGTGTATGCCATGCACATTTTTATCTCGACTGAAACAGTTGGAACACATTATAAACATCCATTTCATCTAATTTTTGTAATGTTTCATTGTCAACACTATTGTTTAATTTTGTGTGAGATATCACCAGTTCTTAAACCCTGATCTGGAGATTAACATACGGATATTTAATTTTATAACGGATATCCTCCTCAGTAAGAAAAGCCAAAAAACCCACATATATTATATATATAAATACAAATTAACAAATATTCTGTACACAGTTGTTTGATTGAGTCGGCCGGTGCTACAGTGACTAGTGAGACCCAAGGGAGCAATTGGTGGTGATGCTACGAGAGACGACGAGTCCAATATACACCCTGCAAGGTATTATTGCCCATAGCTCATCTTGAAGTATCTTGACAGGTGAACAGCTACGAAGCTGAATCACACCGCACCGTGTAAAGTAGCAATACAACGGGTGCAATTTTATTTATTAACCAACTGCAAGTCGAAAATAAAGACTTGTGATTTTCATTAAGTTGTTTTATTGCCCATAAACCAAAAGGTTTCGTACTGTTCTGTTTGTATCAAGGAAAAAATAAGTGTCCGTGTGAAATATGGTATTTGTGTCCTGATCAGTAATTTGTGTCCCGTTGAACTGTCCTTGTAAAGCAATATACAAATAAATATTGACTGCTTCGAGTGCTAGGGTTAAAACTATATGACTTCCGAGGTGATCCTTGGCATGCTCCTTTTTTTCCGAACCAAACCCACATGAAAATATACCACTCGGGGGTTCACCGAGGGAGTTTTAGTTTCAACCATGTTTGTTGTGCCTATAGAGGTCTGGGTACAAAGAATTTGTTGTTGCTACGGCTATAGAACGTTGGTTGTTATGTGTATAGTACACTGGTTGTAGTACACTGGTTGCTATGGGTTCAGTACATGAGTTTTTATGGATA
Source organism: Evasterias troschelii (assembly GCA_032357145.1). NCBI lineage: Eukaryota > Metazoa > Echinodermata > Asteroidea > Forcipulatida > Asteriidae > Evasterias > Evasterias troschelii. The sequence continues at coordinate 4,429,044 of JAUELU010000053.1, read as the reverse complement.
TACATTGGGTGCGAGTGTAGTACATTGTTGTGTGTATACTTATAAGCGCGACTAGTTCGCGCGGCTTTCTAGTAAAAATAAGACACATCAATCGTGACGCGCTCTAAACCAATACAAAATAGCATCTTTGGAAGGGGTGTTCTTCAAACTACACATCGTTCATTAAGACAGAATGCAGAAATGGTAATAAACAATTGTACCGTAAATGCATAGTCACTGATGACAAAGTTCAGACAAAAAAGTATCTCTGAAAAATACTTTCATGTCAAGATATTAGCAAACGAAGACAACCAAAAATATCACGCTGTTTATTTTGTTTGCAGTGCCGACCCCAGGTTTCGTTATCTTTTGAACGAGATTGGCTTATTTGACGGAAACTCCCCCAAAGTGCTCCTATGGTGTGTTAATTGGAAATAAGTGGATTGAATAAACACTCCTTCAAAACCATTGTAATTCACAAATTAATGGCATTGCCCTGGCGTCTTAGATTATAGGCTCAACTTTTGCCACCCATTATTGTTTTATCTCCGTGCAAACACGTGCCACGACTGTGCTGTCACGATAGCCATTTACTCCTTGTACATGAGACATTTTCACGGAGTCCGTGTACGGATTTCTAATTCGTCAAGGTCGCCCAACGTTGTGATGATTGTTAAAAGGCTGCTACGGACGTGACGGCATTCATAAGAAGAAGTCAAGGTGGTTGCCGTAAAAAGGCAAATGTATATTTTAATTAAATTTCATTCAAGTTTTTCGGTTTCACGCGAGTAATGAATAAATCTAATATGCACCGTTTATATAAAATGCCAACAATGGCAAGAGAATTTGCAAAGTTGCATGGGGTGACCGTTTTTCACATCGAGCAAAGATTTATTTTAACTCCAAATAAATAATTGCAAGAAAAGTGTGAGATCACAATCACTGTGGTAAAACTGACATCTATTTTAAAATGAATAATGAGGTACTTTGTGGAATCGTGTGCTGGTTTAGTAAGCCCTGTGCTTGATTAGAGTTAAGATTGATCTTTAGTACAAATCAACTTTTGCTTAACAAAGTTTGATGTCACAATGCAAATCACTATACGTTAATACTGACAATTCAGTAAGTTGAATGTTAGTTCTTTGTGAAAGCGGCGGCCATAATAGTGATGGCCAAGGTATGGACTCGAGGTAAATATTGTCGTTGTAGTTCAATTTGGTCCCATTGTTTGACCTCACCAAAATGCAATGCAATGTCAGCAAGCAGCAAATCCTCTTAGGACAAACCAGACCATGAATACACTTTCCCAATGACAAAATGCTAAAATGCCCTTTCTGTACCGCCACCAGTGCGAAACGACCCACTTTGAAGTAATGTAGTTTTAAGTAAAGAGGTAATATTTCACCCCAAAATTTTAATATGAGATTTTTTAATTTGTTATTTGTTGTATTTTCAATAATCAATATTGAGACCAAATTTTCGCAGGTTTGGTAGGCCTATGTTATGCATATAATTGGGATACGCCAAGTGAGGTTCCTTGTCCTTAGACAATAACCAAAAAAGTACCTTGCCTTTAAGTCTCCGAGTCAGTGGAAAAGTGGAGATTAAACTAAAACTTCTAAAAGAAGTTACCCATCTCGGATATAAAGCGTTCAACAGTATCTGAACGGATCTTTGGTAATTGAACCCACGCGTATAAAAAATCTCAACAAAAACGTTTCAGTTGATTGCAAAATTGAAAGGAGAAGTGAGCTATTATTCTTGTCATGTACCGTAGTGACTATTATACCCCCAGCCTACAATACATTGGCATGCGTGCACCAATCAATTGGAAAGTGAATGCGTTATTTGTCTGCCATTGGGATTTGATCTGGCGAGCTGGAGGATGGGAAATTGTACGATGTTGGAAATTATAATGACTCTCAGGTAATCAATGTGCCATGTTTGCTGCATTAATCTTGTATGGTCGCGCGTGTGCTAAACGCATTTCAAATAAATGACATGGACTGCAAAATGTGGACATCGGATTCCGCTCATGTTTTGGATGGTCTTTTATTGTGCGGTATAAAATCCATTATTCAAATTTTTTTGATTCATATATTTGCCCAGGAGTGCTCTTATGCGTATGGAATGCTTTTATGGAATTGCTGTCAAATGTTGATGTTAACGGATGTTGTTTTCCAGGGAAGTGATTTAAAGCGGTCTTTGGGTTACCGATGGTGAACAAATGTGAATCTGTAACCCCTGTAGCTCTCTTCAAAGAAAGGAATCGCTTTTGATGACTGTAATGTATGTAACACAGTTGTTTTGCTCGGGAAGTGGTATTTAAAATGACCTTTGACAGCCCATAAAGTAATGTATTTGATCGCCATTGTCGTTGACTTCATATTTAGATGTGAGAGACATATAGGAACTGTGTGAATAGTACTTTAAAATAAATGGTATCTACTCAAGTTGAGTCGCTGGTGTATTTAGCCAGGCGTAAAAAAACGTTTGTAACGGTACACTGCTGAAGTGGTGTAGTACTCGTCGGCATACCGCCTCGGTCTTGATCAGACGACGTAGAAGATAATGGAATTGTATGAATTCAGGTGGTGGCTTCAAAGGCACAATTTGTCTGTATATCTATATCGAGACGTGGAGGAAATTAAATATGTCAAATGTGTTAACATTGGAAAGAGTAAAACATATAAACGTACATGGTATAATGTTGGTCATGGTGGGAAACTCCCTTTGAAATAATAAGTTTGCTTGAAATGCGAAAGTTTTTGAGAAATGAGTTAGTAAAACAATTAGTTCAGTTTGATCTTGCAAGTCCAAAACTCGATGTTTGAAAAACAGTGAAAACATGTAAGGTTTGTCCCACTTTTTTCTTGTGACTCCAATGACCGTTTGAACTTTCACAGGTTTGATATTTTATATTGGGTCACATCAAGTGTGGATACTGGTCTTTGACAATTACCAATGTTCTAGTTGTCTTTAAGTGCCATAGATGGTTATATATTTACCGGTTGCCATAGCTATTGTCTTATTCTTTAAACATCGAATAATTGACTGGTTTAGCCTCAATAATCGTCTGATTTGTTACTTTTGAACAGTCTAGAAGAACATTTGAACTACACATGTTTGAGGGGTGGCAATTGTTTTTATCTTTATTTATTTATTTTTTGAGGGGGGAGGGGGTGGGTAGAGCGGCCAATAAAGACGAGATTATACACCCTCTCTCAATGGGAAATGCATCCATAATCGGACTTAATTTCGTAGGAAATCCCGGTGAACTTTGAACTAAGAAGCTTTTTTTTTTTTTTTCACTTTGGAGTTAGAACAAAATAATTAATATACATATATATATTTTTTTAAGAGAAAAATAAATAAAAACTACAGACTCGTTAGCAAAACGTGCTACACTATTCTTACCTCATAATTAAAAAGTAACCCTTGTTTAAGTATAAGCTAGAATGTTAGGTATGGTTCCCTTTAAAACCTGTGCCTCTTTTCTTCTCGCAGCTATATTCAAAGAAAAAAGGAAATTGCCGCCCGTGGGTAGAACATTTACACCTTAAGTGCACTAAGGATCGTCATGCATTATAAAGCAATAATATGTGACGAGTGAAAACTGTACGTGCCCTGATTGGACAATAACGCACTACAATGGTAATGATATTTTTGTTTTGTGTCCTTGTGTACGGTTAGTGAACTTGGGCGACACTCTGAAAACTCCCGGGTCGAATTTGAGCCGGTTCCGGGTGGGTCCCAGTGGGTCTAAAACAATTCCTGAGTCAGTTTCATTCAAAGTTTGTGTCGAAATCGCCAAGATATGTGTCAAACTAACCTAGATTCTAAGTGAAAACACATTATTGTTAAACCAGATTCCGAGTCACGATGACCAAAAATAGAGCAGGCCCCCTGGGGACCCAGAACCGGGTCAGGTCTGGTCTGTGAGTTTTTAGAGTTAATGTAAATGTTCATTACTATACAATAATTGTCATTTGATTGAATTAGTCCGTTGTTAGTGATAAGATAAATGCAATGAATTCAAAATTGCTTCTTATTTTGTGTTTAACTTTCCTAAATATTAATACGTACAAACCCAGCATGCCAAAACCATACCCTCTAAAAACATCCGGGTCAGAAATGACCCAGATCCTGATTCCGTTGGGTCTGACCCATATATGGGTCAGTGTGACCCGGAATCTGTGACAACATGATCCGAACTGACGCAGCGCCATTAAAAAAAAATTTCCGGGTCAGACTGACCATAGAGAAAGGACCACAGAATCTGTATGGACTGACCATGACATTTTGTTAGGCACTT
>JAUELU010000053.1:4349183-4359302 GCA_032357145.1 Evasterias troschelii | reverse complement strand
AGCACAGGCTGTATACTCCCCAGGGAGCTGAGATGGTTTAAGGATTGAATAAATGGCCCAGTGACCAGGGGTAATAACGTTGGAAGCGCTTTGAGACGCCCTTGGGCGTGATAAAGCGCGATATAAATCCATATTATTATTACTATTATTATTACCATTTCGCGTTCGAACTGTAGCTAATGTTTGGGCCTTATAATGAGCTAGAAACACGGCGAGGTACCAATAACTGTTCTTGAGGGTTGAGTGGGTGCCCATAGTTTACGTAAATCCGCCACACTGATCTTCGTATTTGTCGGTCATTTTGTGTAACATTAATGTTGTTCCATTATTCGTATATAGTCCTTAATAGGTTAATAATAAAGGTTCTTTTATGTAGGATTTGAAAACAGATCTACAAATTGCTCATTTGCTGCACTAATTCCTGCTCTGCTTCTGCTATCTGCTAATATCAACAAGCCCGTCAATATTTTGCAACTTTAAAACGAAAGGTGTACATCGTGAAGATCATGTACATGTGTTAATAAACTTCGCTGTAATAACAACTGGGTCTAGACGGAAATCCACATCACATAAAGTCAACAGACTTGGCAACATATATTTGAATATGTGTGTGCTTCATATTATGTGCATTGCTTCATATTAATGACGCTGCTATGCCAGTTGCTCTTTAAAAAAAATTGAACTCAGCTAATCCAACTCATTCAAACTCAACCATATAATCAAAAATCACAAGCACCTATTATGGTTATACTTCATTAAGTACAGTAAAGCTGTTACTGTTATAAATAACAAATAACAACACAATAAGACACTATTTTTAACTATTTGGACGGTATACGGTTAGTTAGAGCGCTTGCCCGTTTATTTTGGGGTTTGTATCCAACATGGGGTTTTCATCTAATATTTCAACCATCATCGGACATATGTATGTATTTGAATTATTTTAGAGACAATGACAAAATTACACAAAGCTGGACAGCTTCAAACAGACAATATGCATATTGTTGCAAATGGAGTCCAAGAATTAAAGATTTGGTAATCAACGTTTTCAGCCTGACAGCTTTGTGAAAAGGGGTTTGTGGATCAATCTATCGCGGATTCACTTCAACTCAACACTGACTTTAAGTAAAACTGTTGGGTATATCTTGATTGTTTGGTTATTATTATCATCATTATTCATTAGTATCAAACTAATTCTAACTATTCATTTGTACATTTTGTCACTCTTTCACTTTTTTACCTTTTTAATTTTAAGCATATTAATAATATTCCAAGTCGCAGTAACTTTATGTATAGGTCAATATTGTTGTTTATAATAACTTTTCTTGTTTAATTAAAATAATTAGTCAATCTTTCAAGCCCTTTCGTCTAGTTAATTTTGTTCGACCCAAGAGCAAGGACGTAGTGTAGTGCGATCGAGCTCTGTAGAGCAGCATGCAGTAGCTACAACATAGTATGAAGGGATGGTAAAACATGTACAACAAAGGGATATTCCAAACCGTCTTGTTAAAACTTCCCTCAAAATAATACCCTGAGCTATGAAGACAACCAGTTATTTAGAGACTATCTGCTTATATAGCCCTTCAATGAGGAACCTGATTAGATGCAACACACTCTTGGTACCTTGTCGGTGCTTCCAAGCTTTTTCCACAGGTTAATCATTTTTAATTTATTATATGCATATATTTTTGTGTGTGTTTTGTTTACATGTCATATTATTGCCCTTGGTTATTAACTAAGTTTTATAATTTGGTTTCATCTACCATTGGAAAGTGATATGCCGTTTATACAAACAAATGATGCAGTCAGAGTTTTGTCCTGCATGTACTGAGCGTTCCAGGTGGCGTACGCATGCGCAGCCGTACTGTTTGTTCCAGCCGTGTTGGTGACGTGGTATCCTTCTCGTGCTCCTTAATTGTCAGACAATATCGCCCTCTTTGTCACATCTGTATACGTGTTAATGGTTACATGTACAGCGCCAACTAAGTTAGTGCTACCAATGGCGATACCAATGTGCTACATACACACCATGTAGTTATGTAGTACTAGTAACCATGGTAACTCATTTTTCATTGAGTACTTACTGGCCTCGTCGTATATTGGACATGTACAGCCATCTATTCACCCTCTGTCAGGCCTTCCACATTTACTTTCCGCTGGTAAAGTAAAGAAATATTCTTAATGTCTTCACACCAAGAGTTACGAAACGACTTGACATGCTTGTGCGTTAATCACTACTTGTATGTAGTAGTCCGACAGCTCTTGGGCGACGCCATGACAGCTAGAGACCAGAGAAACACTCAGTGCGGCATAAAATTGACTACTTCGCTTGCTGCGCGCAGGCATGACATGACGTAGTGTATTATATTTTGTCATTTGGAACGTTTAGCACGCCGGAATGCTCAGTGCGCGACACCGGTACCTGGTTAAGTTGTGTAGACGCAAGCAAACGACCGCCTTGCACCGAAACCGCTCCTTATTAGAGGACGCGACAAATATCGTAATTGTCTCAACGGGGGGAAACATCAATAAAATGACTTCCAAAAATGCACTAAACACTGTGTGTTCTGGCTGTGAGGGGTTGCATTTGAAAAGTTGAGGTGTAAAATTTATCGGAGAACACAATAGCTTGAATTATTTCAATGGAAATGACTTAGTGCTTACAGAATTAGACAATTACTCGGACGTTTTTTTTAACCCGACAGCTAAAATTATAGCAGCTGGGAACTTGTATTCACAAAGCAACCCTAACTGGTAAAAACACAGCAACCCTTCATTTTGTGCACAGGAGTCAATCATGATTATTGTTGCAAAGCCAACAAGTGAGGGCCTAAATAAGACTTGGAGGTTTGCATGGTGGAAGGATAATCAACATAAAAAAAAATCGCGGTGATATGATGTATATGGATCTCGTTTGAGTGATGGTGCTTCTGAGAAAGTGAGGACCTGTTGATTGATGTTGAAACCTTGCTGATGTTTTCGTTTACTTAATTTCTGGGGAAAGCTCGTAGTTTGATGCCATCTTTAGGAGCTGAGAATGGAGTCTCGCAAAGATTGAGCGGAATCTGAAATAGACGAGAGAGGGAAACATTAATCCCTGGAATATGTTGACATTACAGGCCTACGCCACAATGACGCAGACAGATATTCTCGTCTGCCGTGCCGATTATTGTGTTTTTACAGAATGTTCCTCGTGGAATTGTGTGAATACTTCTTGTACTATAATACTACTGTGTAAGATCTTCGATTGAATCTGTAATGTATTCACATAATAACTCGGTTGCTTGTCTTCGGTATGTTAGGGGCTGTCTGAACTAATCAAGGTCCAACAATTTTCGGTCTATAGTACGTAAAGGTTATGTATCAATACAGTGAAATGCAAAATGACTATAGACAAGACTGTGATTTCACAGCTTGACTGGCTCAAGCAAGCTTCCCTTTGTAGACTTGTCCTACGTGGAACACTCAGTTTTGTACGTGATATTGTATATTTTACTGTTCTATGTACCTTTGTTTCTGTACACACATCCCAGCGGTACATCTGCAGTACACGCACCAGCGCCATCTTGGCTTCCAATAAGGCAAATCGCATACCAATGCAGTTACGTGGTCCAAAGCCGAACGGCACGTAGGTGCAAGGTTGGATGGAAGATTTCCTCTCTGGACTGAATCTGTGTTCAAAAAATACACATTAATTCCTATAACAGTAAGACGTTTTAGGGATGTTGTGTATCTTAAAGATAATGAAATTAAAGCATACTAGATAAAGGTTCGGAGACCTTGACCAAACTTGATCAGAAGCTGCTCCCAGAAACTATTGCTTGTATATTGCATGTATTGAACTTTAACTCAGAATCTACTAGTTCCTGTACCCCTGCCTTTACGATTGTGGGTAGTTTGACACAGATGGTGGTTCGCTTAGACCCCCCCCCCACCAAAAAAAAAAAAAAAAAAAAAAAGTAGGGCCTACTAAGTCAATCACAATCACAGCCATACCCAGGAAATATAGCAGTTGGATTGGGGCCGTAAGAGTTACAGAGCCTAACAGCCGTTTTGTTTTCTTCAATACCAAGCTAATCTTTTGAATTTTAGACAGCAATGAATGCGAAATAGTTTGTGTCTATATCAATAAAAGTAAGGTGGCCTTTAGACTTGACACACATATAGGGTGCCGAACTAACGTACCTCTCCGGATCAAACTTGTTCGGATCGGGCCAATACTTCTCATCACGGTGGATACCCCACACGTTCATAAACACAGTCACTCCCTCGTCGATGGTCAGGCCTTTGTATGAAAACTTCTTGTTGCAGATGCGTCCAAATCTTTAAAATGAAATCGAATTTTAATGCATTTAGTCCAATAAACCAAGTAAAAATAATTGCAAAACTCAACATACAATGTCGGCGATAAAGAAAAACATTTATCAAAAATGTTGTTGTTTTGTGCATCTTAAAAATGCAGACGCTCATTTCGTCTTATTATGAAAAGGGTTCTTTGTAAGAAAAGGTGCAAAATCAGAAATGCTCCCCCATTTTCCTAGTAGTAAAAAGAAACTTACGCTGATGCTGGTGGATAGACACGCAGGGCTTCACTTATTACCATATCGAGGTACGTCATCTTATTGACTACGTCATAGCCTACGACGTCACGGCTTGGGGCTTTATCTTGGATCTCGGCATACAGTTTATCTTGTACGTCGGGGTTGAGAGCAAGAAGGTACGAAGCAAAGCCGAGCAAGGAACTCGTTGTCTCGTAGCCTGCTAAGAAGAAAATCAGGGTCTGAAAGATGAAAGTAACGTCAGTTTGCAAACATGAAAGACAGGTGTACATTTTGAATTCATTTTGATAAAGCACCGTCACAACAGACGTGACTTGATAAAGTGCCGAGGAAGGGCCTCGAGATCCCCTCAGTCGGCCCTCTTTGTTTCAGGTACAGCAACCTTTTCCTTGGGCCACCTAGTCATCGTGCGACAATGCCGTCTCAATGATTAAGCATAGATCTTGATCCACGGTCTATTGAGACCACAATGCCGTCTCAATGATTAAGCATAGATCTTGATCCACGGTCTATTGAGACCACACTTGATTGAAGAGCTCAATAATTTGACAATACCTGTGCTGTTACTTCGTCGTTTGTTAGCGCCCTCTTGCGTTTCATATTGGGTAGCCCGTTTCCGGCTACGTCGTCTGTTGGGTCGGGAGCTTCGTTGTGTGCGTTTAGCATTAATTGTAACATGTCAATCTTCTGCAATGTGAAACAATGAATCTTTTACAACTGTTTAAGGTTGGTTTTGAAATGTGCATCAATAACTCAGTTTTCTGGCAACACCATGAAGTTATATACAAATATTGCTATAATAATGTACACGGGACGGTGTCGTTTGTGAAAAACTAATGTTCATCGCAGCATTTGTGGTTGGTAAGCATCCTCAACGATCTTCTTACTGTGCCCAAATCGAGATGCACGATATTATACAAAATGTGCCAAGCAATCTCCACTGGAAGCACATGTTCTGCCTCCATTATGCATTCACGAATTTGACCAGGACAAAGTCAGAGCCCCTGTCCCTTCAAACCAACTACACAGCAATGTTGGTCTGGGTCTTGGACTTCTGGGTCTTGAGTACGATTCAGCATAAGCTTTATGGATGATTCTGCTTAGCTTCATCTTTTTGGTCGGTTTATCCTTTAATTTGGGGAAAGCCCCCAGGAGTTACAATGCGGCACGGTTCCACTAGAGTTACTGGCTCCCAAGCATCCAATAAGTTCGATTGGTGGGGAAGGTCTGAAAACCTAAAAACCTAGGCGCACAGGCTCTCAGCAGTCCAACTGGCATGGAAGCCTCATTTTATCAGATTGCTAGAGCTGATTAAGTCTTTAATAAAAGAGAGCACTACACAACTTTGGGACCTGAGACCCGATTTCCCAATTCGATGTGTGGAGTGGTCCTGTCTAGGATATTATAGACCCCCCGGGGCTTTGCACTTTTGAGAAAAAGTGAAATAAATAAAATGTGCCGTGACTAGTTTTACCAGTCCTCACTTCTCAAAAGAACGTTACAAACAATGTCAATATGATGGGTATATTACCGAAGAATATAAATATGTTGATGTTGTTTATAGACAGGCGCTAAACTTGTTACTATGATTAAGTCTCACCTTAGAGTTGGTTGAATCACCTCCCTGCTCTTGGCGAAGTTTGCATGTTTCACTTGTCACTCTTGCGAAGAAGCTAATAACGTCTTTCGGGATGGTGCCCGCATCGAAGTAGTTAAGCAATGGTCTAATCGGTGGGAACAAATCTAGAAATTAAGATGAAAAGGATAACCTAGTACCGGTATTTTATCTTTAAAAAGCCAACGAATAACCACACATTGAGAATGTCATTAAAGACGAAACTACACCCACAACTCATTCTCATTTCAAATTAAACTGATTTTAGATATTAAAACCCTTTATTTTAGTGCCTTTAAAACACATGACTAGTTTGAACTTATTTCATCATCATTAGCCTATCATCATCAGGCTGTGTTCGTCCAATGTTGGATGAAGCCCTCCTCGTGCCATTCTTTTCTCATTCTTCCTTCTCATCATTCCATTTAAAATAAACCCACTGATACCAAATTAACAAGGGAACATGATTATTTCTGTCACGGTCCTGCCTCACTCTGGTCTCTTGTGTTTATAAATCCTACAGATGGTCATTACAATAGAAGTTTTGATGAAAACAACGGTAAACTATACTTACTTGAAATCAGAAGATTCAAGATTGACTCAGTTGATTTGAATGCTTTCTTCGCGTTGATTACAAACTCGTGGTCTTTGGTTACCTGGGAGTCTACTTTTAGCCCAAAACCACACCATGCTACCGTGTCCATTGTGAAACCACCGTACAAACTGCAGTATAATTAAAGTTCCACATGGTAACTTTTAATAAAAATTTTTGTTTCTTATTGTTTTATTCATTGCTTTGTTTGTTTGTTTGGTTATTGGGTTGCTGGTGTGTTTGTTTGTTGGTTGGGTTGTTGGGTTGTTTGTTTGTTTGTTTGTTTGTTTGTTGGATTGTTGGGTTGGTTTTTGTTTGTTTGTTGTTGGGTTGTTAGTGTGTTTGTTTGTTTGTTTGTTTGTTTGTTTGTTTGTTTGTTTGTTTGTTTGTTTGTATTTGGGGGTTTGGAGTTGTTGTTTTTTGTTTTTTGGGGGTAATTTTATTATAATCTAATTTCCTGAAAAAAACGTTTGTTTAAAAAATTAATTGATGGTCACTCACTCTCTGCAGTTGATGTTACTTCCGTCCTTCACTGCTTTCTCGATATTACCCAGCATGGTGTCACAACAGTCATTGATCATAAAAGACATCTGTGTTGATGGGGAAAATGGATCATCATTCTTAAAACTTAGAACACGTACATTTTAGAGACCCACTAAGAAATAATCCCCATGAAGAGACCTTATTGAATAATATATAATATAAAAAACTAAACTTTCCTGCAAACACATGCTGCAATTATACAAACAGAAGTAATACGTCTCAGCCCATTTTCTGACCCTCTCACCAGGTAGTAGTTAGAAAGCATGAACGTTCTTTTCTGAACTAAGTAGTCTCACGAGTAAGATAAGTTCTCAAAACAAATCTACACAGCAAAGTAGATATATTCCCAAGGTGTTACCGCAACTCCGCAAACCGAATATACCTTGATGCCAAGCAATGCCTCAAATCCCATAAATGTAACAGTTGCTACTTCGTTTCCAGAAGTGTGAATTCTTAAGCTTTCTAGAATTATCAACAGTTTGGTATTCACTCTAGTGTCTAAGGCTCTCTACTCTCAACAATTCATAAGAGACAAGCAGTCCTTTTGGCTCGTATAATATTTATTCGTGTATTTCTTTCAAAACTGCCATTAATGTTTTCGATCCTGTTAACTTAAAAGCTTCTTGAATAACCTAGTTCCCTTGAAGAAAAGTATTTTCGTAAAAAACAACCACGGTCCACTACATACCGTCTTCATTTTGACAGCGCTGAATGCCGGTGTGACGACGGATCTTACTTCCTTCCACTCTTCACCTTGCAATAATAGCAATCCCTTGCCTAAGATTCCGGCATGTGGACTTTTCTCCTGACAAAAACACCCAAAACAGACCGAAACAATGTCTAAAACTATTGACGTACTATGCACATTCATTTCTGTAAAAACAAAATGCCAAAGGGCTTAGATTGTCCTATTAAAAATAAATCAAAGGTGAGATGGTATCCAGGTGCTCCTAAATATTTGTAATCTGTGATGTATTCTACTGTTAAATTAACACAATTCAGCCCTTGGGCTGCAATGTTTGAGTTTTAATAAACCAGTAATAGGCTTATAGTAATAATAATAATAAATCGCATCTTTGCTAGTCCGATCGGAATTCCTGAATCCCGGAATATTGGTACACAGTTTCCAGTCCGTTATTCCAAGTCAGTTTGACGTGGAAACCATGTTGACCCAGATAAGAGTCTGGTCCTCTTGCATCCGGGTCAGAGTTGAATCGAGTCAAAGTTGTCATAAAGTCAATGCATACGTTTGCCCATGCTGATGTTAAAATTAATAATGAAACATAAAACACCGTTAAACTTAACACTGCTCATCTACTGTGTCTTAATTCAACCCACTACGTCTTCAACAGATCTTACTGAAGGGCATGAAGTTGTAATAGCTCGATCGGGAACCTTATTGTGGATGTCACATTCTAACCAGTTTCAAAATTGACTGAGACATGTATCCTTCAAACGTTCACAGTAAACAGGTGTTGGGTTCAGATTCCAAGTCACGTTGCCCCTTAAATGGTTCATAGACCCTTCAAAATACTCCGACTCCTCATTGGACCCCGATCTGGGTCAATTGTGACCCCGTGACTTTGTAGAGCTTAATTATTCCCGCAACTGGTTGTTACTGTGTGTTTTTCACCATCCAAGCCTTTATATTGATTAATGTTTTGTTTAACACTCTTTGTCAGGATGGATTCCCCGGGCAGATTGCACAAAGCAGTGAGTTTCATCAGAAGAAGAGTTGTTAATAAATTATTGCCATAGTGATTAGTATTGTGACATCACACTTTGCTTGAGTGATTCGCCGTGAATTAGCTTTTTGTGCAAATGAGCCCTGGTCTGGACACAGACTCTGTGTGGCACAACCTATGTGTTCATGCCGCATGGACACCAGAACTTAGTCAGTTCTGACCCAAGATTTTCTGTTGACCGAACTAATTAGAATGAGTCAACGTACCCTCCGATTGGTAAAACTGGAGAAATCTTTCACCACAATCTGCTTGATGATGTCAGCATCCGTCACGGCAATGATAGGCTTTCGAAACAAGTACCACCTGAAATGTTAACAAATCGTGAAGTAGGTGTAATAAAGCATAACAAAAGATGTCTAGCGATATTGAATAATAACAAAAATTGTTAAAAACAGACAAAACGCACACAACACTATTGCAAGAATTGTGTTACGGTCAAGATTGATTGGTTGGTTAAACTAAAGTGATGTGAGAACAGGGTTCCTTGACAAAATCCAACAACATATGAATCTCATCAACTCTATACTGTGTGATTCCTTTAGGTTGGCAGATTATGCTTGACACAATGTTAAAGCACTTCTGTTTTCCAACTATATACAAACAATCATGCAGTTTTTGTTAATAGGTCGTTGCCATGGACGCATGGTAAATGCTGCACCAGAGTGGAAATGGGCATGATACGAACTTACTAAAAACTTACCCAAATACTCTTCCATACTTGTCTTTAAACTCAGGAAACTTACATCCGAAACCCTGATGGTGACAAACCAAAAGTGAACGAAATAAGTATCACACACAAATACTAAATAAAAGTATAAGGAAAATAAGCCTACATGGTTGCCAAGACGGGCATGGCTTTGTATAGAAAACTGTAAAATTAAGTACTGAGATTTAAAGTCTCGTGGAATAGTTTAGTTAAGACAAATCAGTTCTAAAAAATACCAACAAATCTCTAATTAGAATGTTTGCTAATGTTCACCCTTTATTCAACAAGAAAATAGAATTAGCTGTTGCAAACTGCTTACCAACCAAATGGACCTGAGGTATAAATGCAAAAATAAGTTA
>JAUELU010000053.1:4316677-4331911 GCA_032357145.1 Evasterias troschelii | reverse complement strand
GCGTACGTGAAATATTGCCATTGAGTAACCAACTCGAAGGTGGCTAATTCATGATACTTTCAGGTTTAACATATCGTAGTTTGCCAAAGTGGTAATTGACAAGAAATTGTTGGAAAATAAAAACAGTTATATTTCAGTATAACCAAAAGGCTTAGGCTTCGTAATGTACATGTATGTGATGGGGTCAAACGAAAACATGTTAAGTTATACTACGAGTCTACACGCATACGTAAGGTTTCAGACGTTTTCATTGTCGTTTATTTTTATAAAATGAATGGATAACAACACGAAATTTGTTGAGAAAATACTGAATTCTAGAGAGATCTTTACCCTGGTGTGAACACCCTTCATATTCTATCTCAATGTCACCAAACTGAGGCTTCGAGGTATAGTCTGGTCCCTCTATAGTATGTGAACTTAGAAATAAATATGTGTTGTCAATGTGTGTAAACAGACCTGATAAACAAGGCATTCGTATTTAATTCAAATCAAATCAATTCAATTCATTTTCTTGGTCCTACACTGGATGAGAATTTCCGTCAAGCATGCAATGCTTTATTTTAATTTATACAATTAATATGCCGATTTCAAAATTAATTCAACCTAGCAAAACGGATTAACATCTGAACTGGGTCCCATTTCAGAATTAAGCGCCCACGGCGCCCTGTAAAGCAGAGCTATAGGCCCTGGTCATTGAGGAGACAGAAGAAAGTGTATAATGTTGTGACAGAACTTTAAGGTATCTATCGGTTTTTCCATTTCCTACCACTCCGTAGCCCGAAGAAAACAAGTGTTTCAAATAAATCACCACAAACATTTACTTGGTAAGAGCACTGCATAGAATTTTGAGAAACGATTACCTTCAAATGTTGTTGTTTTAAAGAGAGAGAGAGTGATTTTAAAAAGTTCAATGTTACTGCATGAAACGTTTCTCACATTGTGTATACTTTGCCTATGGCCAATGTTACTTTTAACAGTTTCTGCTTTAGATCAAAAAGTCTTCTCCGTACAGGCATTAAGGTTTATGTCTACCCTTCAGATTTGTTTGCTTGTTTCACTGCCCTTTGTGATAGGGGAAAACATATTTGGTAGAAACCTGGTACCAAAACAAAAAATATTTAAAAATGGAACCACTGCATTGTGAATCAAATTTTATTTCGGCTGATAATCAGTGCCCAGTTTCACAGGGCTGCTTAGGCGCAAAAAGAGTAGCTAAGCACAACACCATTATGCTTACCAGATTATGTGTATCAGCCAAAATGTCACGTCACTTATACCTTCTGTGTCTAGTGCCAAACTCGGTTTTTGCTGAACAGAACATTATTCAGCGATAGCTTCTGCTCTAAGTGGCTCATTGTTCTTCTTGAGTTAAATGTATCTCACCTTTCAAAACTAGAACCTTTTAAAACTAGTTTAAAAAAAAAAAAAAAAAAAAAAATGTTTGACCCATATGTTGGTTATTTTGACACAGACTCCAGAACATACAGACCCATAAATAGGTCAGCCCCCGTGGGACCAGAAACCAGGTCAAACTCGAAAGCGTAGAACTTTGAAATTTACCCCCCTTTTCAAAATTACAGCAACCATTTAGAAACTCACAGTGGTAAGAAAATGGTATAAATACCTTAACTTCACTTACAATGCAGACAGTTTAATCAATGAGTTGTTCAGGTGAACTTTGTGCCAAATCAAACTGGTGTTTTACATTAAATCGTTCTTAACAATGTACTGAATCCTTCAAAAATGTTTGATGTCACAGCAAACCTTTTATAGGAAATTTACTTTCCATTTGAAACTAAAGGGCTTACTAGTTGAATATGTTTTTTTTTTCTACAGTTGAAATTAGTTTTAACTACCTTAAATTACTTGATCCATTCCTAATTAAGTTTAATCGTTTGATTAACACATTATGTTTTAGTATAGAGGATAAAGAATAGAGTTAAAACTGGGTCCTTTATAAAAAACATAAAATAAATAGAGAACAAAAAATTGATGTTTCAAAGTCATGAACACGGTTATCCCTTATCAAATTCAAATTCCTGGTTATATATATTTTATATATGGTACAAGTACATGCCGTAGAATACAAAAGCCAGTCACATGCATTATAAAAATAAACCAATCAATGTATAAATGCAAATTAAAAACAAATTTTGTCACTTGTACTTTTTTTTTTTGACTTTTGGTTAATAAATGATTAAAAGAAACGTTGATGTACATTATACTTTTTAATTTCTCGCTTTTGGGGGGAAAGCTGTTTACATGCTTAACATTCATGCATGTTAGTAAAAGAGTCCAATCTCGTGGCACTGCTTGTTCACAGAAATCCACACTTAAAGTATGTGAATCTACGCACAGAATTCTGAGGTAAGCAGAACCATGACATTTTGTATTTTGCTATAGCAAAACATTTTACTTTCTACTTTGGCCTACCTAACGTAAACTACATTCTCGCACAACATAGACAACCCAATTTTTCATCATTAAGACTATTAATCAAGACATGATGTATAACCTACATCAGGGATAAAGAATTTAGTTCTAGTTTTACACATACAACAAGTGTGGTAAGTAATAACTTACACTGCTAGGTCATGCGAGTAAAACATGGATTAGGCTAATATTTAGAGTCACAACTCTATTTTGGCAATTGGGCAAAACAACAAATAAAGACAGCAAATAAGTTTCAGTGTAAAAACAAAAAGCTGTTTTTCATAGCTTTTGGTTATAAAGTAGTTTTGGCAAAAGCGAAGTGTGACATTTCTTGTTTTATATTAAATTTCTTGTTTTCTATTAGTTCAAAATGGCTGGACATATGTAAAGCAACTAGATCAAAAACAAACCCTTTTCTCTAAACACATGCTGGCCAACTCGACAAAAATATGTGATTATAGCTCTTGCCAAAATAAAACAAATGCTTTCTATTTTAAGCCATAGTGAGTACAGACATTGCTGCAAAACAAATTGGCACAACTATTTTCCTTCAATTTAAAAATGAGCAACACAATCGACACAAATTGTCCACACCTCAGATAAACATCATCCTTATATAATAATGTCAACACAAACGATGCAACCAAATAGTAAGTTTTTGAAATCCTCCATTTTGTCACATTATAAAACGTGTGACGACACCATCAGAAGCGCATACTACGTGACGTCAACCGTACACACATGTAACATAAGAAAACGATATCTCAGTAGCTTCATGGAGTTTACACCTTTTTCCTAAGACAACGTCTGCAATACGGTATTTACTTCACTGATTCATTCTATAGGCAAATGCTTAAGTTTTAAGTTCCTCTTTGCGACAGATGACATCATAAGTTTGTGGTATTCTCAAGTGTTACTTAATTCAAGTTCAGTCGTCGGCATTTTGTCATACGAGACAAAATCAATAACGTCATCCGAAAGTGACATCCCAGTCCATCAGCACGTCTCCTGCACGGATTATCAACAAACTGACGAGTCAAGCAGAAACTATAAAGGAAGACATCTCCGTCAATGAAGCCACAGTCACCAGGCTCATCTAAACAATTATTTCTGAAAGAAATTGGATATTATAAAAAATAACACGTTAGGAGATTTCTTTTCCATTTATAGACTACATGTAGGTTTCACTTACGATGGCTGAAAAGGGCAATCAGCACAATACTAAACTTGCAACGGACTGCATGCACATTTATAAACTGCACACACATATCATTGTCATTACTACCGCGACGCGTGACGCTCCAAAATTTAATATTTGAGTCCTATATTGATAATTATAGGATGCTCGTGGCACTTTACAGAAGCGAGGTTTCCAAAATAATCGTTCCTCGCCCGTTTTTCAAAACGAGGCAAGGTCGTGCCACAGCGGACAAGGTTGGTGTCTACATGTTTAGAAGGGGTATTAGCATTTTCAGAGTGAAGGGTGGATGAGTTTCTATGTCTCTTTGTGTGTGTTTTGGGAAAATATGTTCAAATGAGAAGGATCTTTGTAAAGTTGTATGAAATCTGGTATCTCCATTTCACTCGGCTGTGACTCGTGAAATGAAATAATTCAGATTTCACCTTGTTGTTTTATTCTGAGACAAAGTTTTCCCGAATCATATTATCATGTCACTGATTGAGATTGCATTTCTAGGGAAACATAGCGCTTAGATCTTCAAGCCATGGGTACGAGATAGCACATGGTATTTATTTTGACTTTGAGCAATTGTTAAAGATTCAAAAGACAGTTAATAGCCTGACGTTTCGACCCTAGCAGAGTCTTTCTCGAAGACTAAAAAGAAAACACATTCTCACCTGGTGTATCATCAGTGGGCATACTCTCCGATGGGAACTCAGTCTGTGTTTCCTGACAGGGGAAGCAAGTGTTTGATACCTTGCGCTTCTGGGCATTCCGGAGTGCCGAAGCCATCCTCGACGTCAGACTGTTCGGCAGGGGGATTGTCTTGCTGATTTTGCGCACCCCAGTGCTGCCTGTATTGCTGTTGTTCTGGTTGGAGTTTAACTCATCCTCTTTAATAGTCTCTTCTACTTCAAGAGAACTTTTCTCGGGCACCTCCGATGAACTCTCAATACCAGACTTAGTTTGTGAAATAGAGTTTACTTCAGGAATACTCTCACTTGCAACTTCTTTGGTGCTAGTTTCAGTGTCAGAGGGTTTCACCTCTGTCTCACCACTACCTTCACTCTTTAATGGTAACGCATCAGTTTCTGATACCTTGGGTATTACAACTGCAATATCTTCAACGACCGTCGTAGCGACATCAGTTTCATTTTCTTTAGGAAGATCGTCTGTTGAAGTCTCGTGTTCGCGTACAATCATTTGTGCAGTTTGTTCCGAAGTTGCTTCACTAGTTTTCTCCTCTGAGGTTGCGACATGTTCCTTGTCGGTGACTGTAGATGGGTCAGGTTTACTATCAGTATTAATGGATTCTTCAACAGAGGTTGTGCTTTGTTCTTGGTAACCTACCGTAGTTTCTTGTATTTCAATGTTGGAATGTTCTCCAGGCTTTGTACCATGTTCGGTATCCGCCACCTCGTTACTTGGTTGCTCCTCGGCCACGTCCGTATTGTTCTGAATGGCTTTATCAGAATGCTCTTCAGACGTTCCTACACGTTCTGTTTCAACTTCTGTAACCAGCTCAACGTCTGCATTGACTGGTTCCGTAACAACTGCCTCGACGCCTGTTACAACTGGCTCTGCTACAACTTGTTGGTGTTCTGTGGCCGGCTCTGTAAGTTCCTGCTGGTCTTTGGAGTCTGGTACATTTATTACAGGTTGAACTTCTGCTTTCTCTTCATATAATCTTGTTTCATCGTCTCGGGGCTCTGCTGATTCCTGGACGATAGCTACTGAAGCCGTGGGTTGAGTTTGATTCACAGTCTCTTGAGTGCTTTCACTAGTTGGTACAACGGTGACAGTTTCTTCAACACTGTCGCCGTTTGCTGGCAACTGACTCTGTCCGTCTTGAACGGTTGAATCATTTAATTCTGTGCTCTGTTCTATACCAGCCCCAGAGTCTGTTGTGTTTTCCTGCTGATCAGAATCAGCACACTTTTCGTTACCTTGGCTCAAGCTTACATCAAGCTCTTCTGGTCCCTTTGAGTCTGAATCTACAACAGCGTCAGGTGGCGTGGCCTGCTCCTCTGTGAGACCGGCTGATGCTTGTAATCCTATATCCATCTCATCTGGGTTGGTTTGATTGCATTTGTTTTCATCTTGGGCATCCTCAGCAAGTCTTTCAATCAGATTTTCTTCATCTTGCGAGCTGACCCTCTCAAGTTGCTGTGCAACGTTTGTTAATTTGGCATCATGTTCTATTGTGCTGCTCGGTTCCTCATCATTGTTGACCTCATTGTCAACATCCCTTTTCTCGTTAATCTCTGGAGCAACCTCCTCTTGGTTCTGAGTGTTATCAGATTGTTTCTCATCTTGCTTCTTTTTCACCTCAACCCCATCTTCCTGCTCCTCATCTGGGGTTGACTCGACGACCTCTTTAGGTGTTTCTGCTCCGTCTTTTCCATCAGGTTCTTTCCCATTACTAACCGGTACATCTCCTGGGACACTCCTGTTAACCGTCTCCCCATTTGCCTCCGCCTCTTCTCTTTCATCCTCCTTGAGAGTTTCCTCCAGGGGTTGGTCCGCATCCTTGAACATCTGCTCGAGCTCTTGAGCGGTGATCTCAAAGAGCATGGATGTAGATCTAGATCGACGGGATTTCACTGTCATGGCGTTGCTTAGTCTCTCATACAAGCTTTCCACAAGCTCTTTCCCCTTGGAGCTGAAGAAGATAAACTCTCCTTCTCCATTCACAGAACGTCTGAAACAAATTGAGTTAAAGACAATAACTAAAAGATGCTCAAACTTCATTGCAGTGCTGCTGAAAGTTGTTTAAGGAATGCAATCGGAGACTTTTGGGGATACTAGATGGCTGGCAGCAGACTTACTGGGCAAATCCATTGTTCTCAGGAAATGTGAGAATGCTATGAACTCCGTAAACAATGGAAATTTACCTTGTAAGTCTGCTTCAACCAAAAGTTTAAAAGTCTAGATTGTCATACACAATTAGAACCTTTCCGAGATTTTCAGTTGTTTGGAACATTCCTGCTTTCGATAATATCCAATCGAAACGGCCTTAATCTGACCTTTTGATTGACGAACAGAAAATTCCTTGTAGTGTAAAGATCTATTAGTCGTTGAAATCCATGACGTCATGTTTCATTTTGCTCTGAAAAAGTAAGTTTTAAACCAAAACATCCTCGTACAAAAATGAATGATTGTTCCACTGGAAGGTAATTGCATACCATGACAATTTGGACCATTTTTATGTGATGTTAAGAGACTTTTTCCCAAGCAAGTGAGGACCGTTATCTAGTGGAAACTTAGTGCATCACAAAATTGTGTTGGTCACCCTTTCTCTTTAATGTGTCTTTGTCATCCACAAGTAGACTATGATTATGGCGACAGTATCCCTTTAAATCTTGATGATACCCTTTTTTGCCTGAGAAGCAGGAAGAAGAATGAGCGGTAGATTTGGTAAGAGTGAGAAAAGGCAGACAAAGGGAGGAGGGAAGATGCTCTACAGGTAAACTGTTCATATTTTGTAGACTTTGTTATCAGAAAAAGAGAGCTGTCTTACTTGCTCGGCATGATATGTACAATCTTCTCAAAGTCCAGTTGGTGACACTTTGAGATGAGCATAAACTTCTTCAGATGCCGTAAGTCCCAGTCTAGGTCGATCTTGCCTGTACACGTGTCATACAGGTTGATATGAGTCAATGAGATATGAGCATAGTAATCTCCAGAAACATTGGCACGTTCCGAATCCTTGTTGGGAACCACACTCACTCGTACAAAATCTGTCGAGATCAACAATACGGTAAAGTTAAGTATTAGGCTTTGCCCCTCGAGGTCAGGGCAAAGGCATAGGCTTTGACCCACAAGATTAGGGCAAAGGCGGAGGCTTTGACCCAAAAAGCAAGATCAAGTCAAAGGCAAAAGCTTTGACCCTCCTGATCAAGGCAAAGGCAGAGGCTTTGACATGACAAGGCCCAACATCAAGGCACTATATACATCACTGTCACTGTTTCAATGCTTCTTCAAAACAACCTTTTTCGGAATGAGTGTCACAGACAGTGGTACACACGTATTATCAGGGGAGGGAATAATGTCTTGATACACTATTACATGTTTTTGTTGTTTACACACAGGTATTAAAACACACCCCTATGATCAGACACCTCTATGTCCCGAACCCTATAAAGTGTGTTTTCCACATCCCTTAATCCAAAACCCTAACCATAAATAGCGTGCAAATCAGGAAAGATTTTTCGGAACATAGAGCAGTCACCGTTTTGTTGACATACTATCACAATCCTTCAATGTTTTAAACGTTCCTTTCCTCTCTGTATGGGGGTTCGCAGATCCTCTCAGAGGGCGCGCCACTGGTCCAAGAATTCCCCAAAATTAATATACCCTTGCAAGGTAATAAGTTACGCCATTTCCGAGTTGGCAGCTACGGCTTTGGATGCATGCGTCCTATACTTCAACGCATGATGACGCGGTGATCAAGCCGTATCCAGAGCCGTATTATAGCCACACAATCGGCCTAAAATCGGAACAAGATTCCGTCAAATTCAGAAATGTTTCATGGATGCATGAACATGGTATTTTTAACATGCCTTTCAGCACACAATCCCACGGAGTGTGCAGTTTTACTCAACCATGACTCAAAATCCTGTCGAATTTTCCACAACAAGAAAATAACAATATTTTGATTCAATTATTTCAAACGAATACACACCACTGAGAGCGCTTTATATTTCATCAAAGGCCAGTAAATGTCTTTGTGCATTTTGACGATTGATAAACCTTATGGGAAAAAAGGGTTGAATGGCTACTTTACCCTCTGAAATTCCAGGTGGGCACGGCATCTCTTTCACTGGCGGCAACAAGTTCATGCGGAACATACTCAGCCATTCCTGTGCGTCCGTCTCGCTCTCCGCCCCCACCCCCAACAAGACTTTAGAGGCAGAGGAGATCTCTATAGCGTGCTCCTGGGTCTTGGACCGAGTTCGTCTGACACTCACGACGCCCTCCAGAAGGAGGCTGGTGACCGTCTTGTTGTAGGCACCTTTCTCCACGTACAACTCCAAGAGGAGAGATTTACCAGATGAAGAGGTGTTCTGCTGTACTGCAACCCACTTGCGCTTCCATGCCTTTATAATCAAATGATACACATAAGGTTCTTATTAACGATTGCGAACACCAAATAGTGGGGCAAATAGTGAAGTATTTGGGGGAATCATATGCCTTTTACACGATACACTGGAATTTGGAACACAGTCAGGGTATGTCATGAAAAAGTATTTGACTGCCATGGCAAATTTGTCCTTTGAAAAACTTTTAAAAGAGTAACAAGCAATTACATAAATGTTCACAATGGCTGCCATTGATTGCTAATTTACCTATATTTTGTCAAGGCTAATTTGCAATGGCCCAATGCCAAATATTGTTTGTGTGTGTCAATTTCCATGCTTGTACCACCAAAGGCACAATCCCATCACCTTCCTGCCGTAGTAAAAGTGAATTATTTATTAACTTATTCTTTCATTTATTCATTGCAAGATTTATTAAAGATCACACTTCAGCCACAGCTGTAATGAGTAGTTAAAAAGGATCACACCAATAACATAACAATTACATGATATAATTCAAACAAGACGTAGACTGAAAGGCGGTAGGCGACTTAAGGGTTAAGTTTGATATCAGATCCCCCGATTATGGTTCCAAGAAAGATTGCCACTGTTTTAAAATAGAAGGGTTTTGTACAAGGACAGGTAATATTCAAAATATTGTAACGTACAAAACAATTACTACATTGCATTTGACTTTGCACCAACAAGACACAATGTATGAAATATAGGCCATACAGTGTTAATACTGGCACGGTAATATGAAAGTGAAAGTTCGACATAAGGCTGGAAGTACATTACAACAATGATTCATCTAGAATTTATCTGACAAAATATCTACAAACCTAAACCCATTTTTTTAAAATGAAGATTACCCCTCCACGTGATGCTTAAACATTGGGGCGGGAAAATTAACGGAGACAAAGTTTAGTGCTATATGCCAGTTGACACAAAGCACTGTGCTAAACAATGTTTGGAATATTATTTACACACTACGACTTAAGTGCAATTATTTAAGAATATTACCCATGAATAAGTATCCAACACCTATACCCAGATGTAAACTTAAAGGCAAAGTATACCTTTGGTTTTTGAAACAGTTCAATTTTTTAAATACAACAAAACATTGGTTGCATTGGTTGATGACGAAAGGTTTTGAGGCATGTCGTGGGCTCGTGGCTGAGCGGTTAAGCGCATTATCGGAGTGGGTTCGGGTCCGGGTTGTGGCACTTGTCCTTTGAGCAAGATACTTTATCTATAGGCTACATGTGACCTGTGACATCACATGTTTACAAAAGAGCATGGATTTCCTGCAGGCACCGTTTGTACGCAGGTCAATGGAAGAAAACAATACATTTTATGTTTCATGGAGATTGCACTGTCTGATTAAGGGGGGACATCTTAGAAGGTGTACAGCTGTTACTTTTGTAACTCTTAAATTTGTGTGAAAATTATGAAAGAAAATGTAAATTTTCCCATATGGCCTGCGTAGTATCTTGCCTGTCGAGAAATGCATTAGAACGTATGAGGTCACTCTTTAGTTGCTCTGTTCTTTCGATAGGACATTAAGCCCTATAGACCTTTATCATGCTGACACCATCTTGGTCATGTTTCTCATATCCAGTAACAGTAATAGATGATAATATTGTACAAAACGGAACCAGACTATTTTTCCATCTAGCCTCAGTTTGGTTACATTGATGTGAATGGGAGAAAATTAAGATGGCCGCACCATGATAAAGGTCTATAGGTCCCATATACATATGCAGTTGCCCGTGGTCTCTTCCTTAAATTTTACCCCGCTGGAATCACTGGGACCCACCTGGGAACTAGAATTGGTAGCTCTCGTAAAAAAAAAAAACATAACACGTATTGTTTCGCGAAAAAGTTGTGTTTCTGGTTCACATAATAGCAAGCACCCTTGCAGGTTTCCCCAGAATTGCAAGCTACAGTGATTAAGTTCACTTATGAGGCATCATGTTTTCATTACCAGAAATATAAAACAATAATAATCAATGTACCGGCCCGAGCTGAGCCCATCAAGACTACTGACGTCACAATCCCTTCGAAAGCAGCTCATTTTTCAAAATATTATCATTCCAATGTAAACTTTCGGTTAATAAGTATGTAGGCATACACCGGTGAAATGTTCGTGAAAAACAGGAAAGAAACAAAGCCATCATGCGTTGCTCAAATATTTGAACAAATATGTTGTCTTATTTTAAATACAGTTTCACTACTGAAAACCAAGGATGTTGGTTTGGTTAACTTCTCGAGTGCAGCTGCCTGGAACATGCGGGTTGCGATGGCGGATGAACCCGAACAATGTGCTGCCACTCCTGCTTGTACATTGGACACCACAACTTCAAATGCCAAAAATATATTAACGTAACTCCCCCGTTCATTTCCTTCTGTTTCCTCTTTCCTTTTATGTGTTATATTTCAGGCGGTAGAACTTTTATAACAAGAAATGTGGGAAAACAAATTAAAATGTTGTCACATTGGGTTATTGTGAGTTTAGATGTGTGTTCCAATACATTACTGTACGTAGTTCTCTTGTGGCAGTAGGTGCCAAAGAGTGAAAGGGCACATTATAATGATTATATGCAGCAATGTAGCAATTGTACCTTGATGAACAGTTTGAATAATTTGTGTACAACAACGAGTTTGAGGAAATGCATCTTTGTCCTGAAATATTTCAAAACGTAATCTCACGTTTTCAATCATGGTGTGAACTGACAATATTATTATTATTATTTTACTTTTAAAACTATTATAGGCCTAAACTTCGATGTTTTCAAAATGTTAATTTTCTCCCTTGTGTTGCCTGTTGTTGTGAATGTTTGTTTGTTTGTTGATTATTTATTTGTTTCCTTCTTTCTTTTTCTAACATGTAAAACAAGGGTCCTCATTCAATGGGCTTGCGTTAATTTAAATGATAATTTTTGCAAGACCATAGCCCTTTCTGCAGACATATTTTCGTGACGTGGTCTTTTAAACAAAGTTTAAGATACGTATAAAACCATTATTTTATCTTTGAAAAGACTCCCCAAACTATCAGGTTGCATACAATACACCACATGTTTCCTAAACGATCGAGACACATGGTAAACAAGACCTTTATTTCGCAATCTTTTAAGACATTGACACCAGATAAAAAATAAAAAAAACACGATGTGCAATGACCACAGATACAAATAAAGCAAAATGCATGAGATGTCACTGCAATAACAAACAATTCTTGGAAAATGATGAGTCTACGAGCTATACATGATAGCCTTCATGTCACGATGGGGATTAATTCTTTAACAACAAATTTATCATCTTCCAAAGTCGCAGGAACTTTCCGAACGCCTGGATTTCCCCCCGTCATATTTCTACTTATATAGTGTTTTAAGCTTTAAAAATAAGTTAATAATTACTTACAAAAATATGATATTAACATACTAGTACCAGTTAGTAAATAATGATAGTAACAACAACTTTATCAGATCTTCCGAAGTCGCGGAAACTTTTCAAACGCTCATCATTATGTTCTTTCCTCTCAGTAAATTGTTCAGTGTTAAGACTTTATAAACAAGTTGATCATTGATGATGGGTCTGTGCTATTTCATACCTCCATGGTTATACCATATACACAGTGCAACCTTAGCTCCATGGTGTAACCCCATCCGTTAACACTATATCAGAAACCCCCGATCATTTTCTCATGACGGCATGACTCACTATTGGCGTGGGTTGCATGTTGAAATTTCACAGTGTGAAAAAAAACCTGACAAGAGGTTCTGGATTATGGAAGTTAACGTGTAAATAAAATAAACACACTACACACGTGACACCAAATGTGTTAAAGACGAAACAGCCTTACAGTCACAGACTATGCATGGAGTCTGCAATTCATTTTAGACAAAGCAACATTATTTATCAGCTGACAATCTGTATAACAACGTGACAAGAAATAGTTCAGACTTATTTCAGACATGTGTGCTCTTGAACACGAAAAAGAAGAAGCTACGTTTTAAAATCAGGAAACTATACTTCAGCATTTAGGCCTACATAAGAACCGGATACCACCACATCAAATAACGTGTGTCCATTGAAGTCAATCTTGCATTTATTAGATTTGTATTCCAGATTGTCAAAAAGTGCCATTTCCTGCTCACTCACACCAAAATAGTACATAACAACTTCAATCGTTGTGGTTTGTTTACGTTTTATAAAGTCTCCATTGAACACCCCAAGCGAGTTGAACAAATGTTTTTTTCCTTTCAAATTCAATAGTGCGAAAAAAATGAACAAAGTGATGTTAATGAATAGAACGCCAGTCGAGTGTACAGTTTGGGTCTTCGTGTATTTTTTCCACCACCACACGTTCCATCTATGGCCTCTACACTAGTCTAGACATTAATTTCCTAGTTTATCGTCAGATCTGTGCCAAACAGCTCACTCAAGGGGGCTGAGCAATAACAACTGGCACCGATTCAAATAAAAAAATGGCCTGACATCATGACGGTGCTTAGCACGAAGATGCCCTGCTCAGCACTAACCTTGTTACCAGCTAAATTGCATTACGATATTCATTTCATGTGAGTGGTCCACCTCTGCGTACGCTTCAGTTTGTGATTTGGTGTTAAGCTATATTTTTTGATGAGCAACTTTGTGAAAATGGGTCATGGCTGAATGTGCTATACCTCAACATTATCAAAGGTTACATGAAATTGACTCATCGACCCCCTGTGTTACACTTACTATTTACTGATGGGAAGGGATGGTACGATGACTTGCTTATAGTACTACTAACTGTTGGTTTTTGGCACACATGTTCTTCATTCATTTCGTACTCAAGGTTTCAATAATCAAAACTAAATTTCATCAAAAAACAATAACAAAAGCATTTCAGGCAGGAGTAATTTATCCGGGGTGTTGAACTACACTTCAAATGCTCACTAGTCAGAATTTACCCAGATCCCGGGTGGGTGGGGGGTAGGGGACCCGGCATCTGGGTCATGTGAAAGTTCTGACCCGAGACTGTTTAAAAGTGTATAACAACGGTTGTAAATATTTATTGAGCAAGGAGAATAAAGAATAAAGTTTACAGACAAAGGAAAAACACAATTGTAATTTTGGTCTCGAATCATGGGACCCACAATAGCCTTGGTGTCAACTCTGACCTGGGCCACGGCACTAGGAGAATTTGGGGTGTATAACAACGGTTGTACAATAAAAATACAGCCAGGATTGTCACACGGAAACGACAAAATGGAAAAGATTGAAGCTTTATACAGACACAAAGGCAGAACGCTGTATGATTGGTTTCAAAACATGTCAAAGAAATTGTTTACACACACATTTTATTTAAGAGTTTCCTCATTTATGATGCAATGAGGTATTTTCGTCAAAGTGACATGTACAGCCAGGATCTGTCTGGGTGTCTTTTGGATACCCTGTTTTTAATTTGGACACCTTATTTATCTGCCATTTGCATGTAAATGGATTGTAAGTGGACAATGTGGACACCCAGTTAGTTTTTAAATTTCCAGCAAATTTAAACACCCTTTTACAAAACCTTGCTAAAACCTTGTTTTCAGTGGATGATGACTCGCAGGCCTACACCTGCAGTACTATCAACTTTCCATGAAGTGAACTTACACGAAATAAATCTAACCATTCCGAACTTGGGATTCGGACAGTGGCATATTCTCCCTTTAATGTGAATCAATTTGAGCAAGCTGCTTATAGGCCTTCACATTCCAAGTTGGTTTTCCGTTTTGACCTTCTCAGCGTGTGGAAAAGCGGGGTCAAAGTATCACGCAGCAAGTGTCAGGTTCAGTAAAGTGGTTGGCCCAAATTGAACATTAGGCAAGAGTATCCACACGTAATATCAGTATCCAGGATGTCCCACAATTGGTAGCGCTTTTTCAGATCTGTTTTGTGACCAAACACTCTTTACATATCTTCATTTTCCCCCCTGTTTTTTCTTGGGTATTTTTATACGTGCGAAGCATACTTTAAGCTTTGCAATAAATAGGGTCTGTACTTGTAACACTATTTAGTCTTTGCCCTTTAACCTTTTCAGTCCCTAGCCAGCAAGACCGTGATAAGCTTAACTTTTCATTAGCCCGTCAGGTTTTGTTCACCAGCCCATTACTCATAAGGCATGTTTTTCAATACTGAGCGTAGCCGGACCACTTGCGAGCATTTCGACCGGTCTTTGTTTGTTTTATAAACTAGTATTAGCCGAGCGAACCACTGTGAGAACGCTGAGCATCACAGAATGTGAATCATATCCAATTAGAGTTTCTGACAGGATACATTTTTTCTTTCCATTTTTAAACCTGTTCATGATACTTGTTAATATTTTCACGTACAATCGTATGAAGACAGAACTAAAATTGCACAAGCAAATGCACGCAAGTTGCATTGATTGATGCCTACTAAAAGCAAAACAGATTTAGAACAATGCATCAACCAATAGACGATGTGACCTGTGACGTCACATGTTTACAAAAGAGCCACAGAGCCTGGACTTCCTGCAGGCACATTTGT
>JAUELU010000053.1:4303495-4314336 GCA_032357145.1 Evasterias troschelii | reverse complement strand
GATTTTTGTTCAAATTCACCTTTATTCAAAGGGGATTGCAAAATGTTATACGTGTACATCCCGAGCTCGATTAATTTCCAAAAAGCACAAATGTACACAGTACACTGTTCGGTTGTGCAATATTGCTAGCTTGTTGAATACGTTTCTTAATATATCATTGTGTGTATAAAAGCTTAAAGTAGACCACAACGGGCATATTTCAACCAGCTTAGTTTGTGAATCACATATCGGGCAGTATATTGCAATGTGCTGAAGAGAATGAAGAATAGCCACACAGGATGGCTGCATTAATAAGTAATTGCAATATGTCTAGTTTGCATCATTTGTTTATAAATAATGATTTTTATTCAGCAATGATTTATTAAAGGAAAAAAACTAAAAAAATCTTCATTTTAACATACACAACTATAATATATATTTTGTTCTAAATATAACTATTGTTTTAGATCGTTCTCTTGTGTAAATATAACTTTTAGTTTTTATTTATTGAGTGCATACTTTGTAACTCTTTGGATTTTTGTTTTGTTTTGAAATGTTATGAGCATGGTCGACGAAGAAAATTAGCATTTTACAATTAAATTGAATTCAGTTGAAGTTGAATTGAACACGTAATAATGTTATACTGAGTACTTTTAAAGAGGTGTATAGAAAAAAAATCTCAAAAATATCTTAGCTAGAACAAGCTATTTAATAAGTTCTGGGTTTAAATCTAGCAAAGCTTAATGCTGATTTCACAATGACTAGAAGAAGGAATGTTGCTGTAATAGTTACTGAATCAAAATGTATTAATTGTGTGCAAATTATACTTTTGTAGACCTTAAAGGGTGTGTAAAGCATTTGTAAGATTGAAATTAACAGATTTGCACACTTACTTGGTTTAAAGATGGTCATGGTGGAAAATTTCCCTTGAAATACATTTGCTTGAAATGCTAACGTTTTTAGGATCTGGGTGAAACAATAGTCTTTATTACTTGTGATACGAAGACGGGTTGTCACTCAGTTTCGCTTGAACGTTGATGCATCATTATTGACAAACATAGTGTAATACACATGTTCCACAATCTCCAACAGTGTTAGAATACTGCCTCCAAGCCACAAGCCAATTGCACCTCCAAAGTCACCTACAAGCAAAAATGAACAAGTATTACATAAAACCATAAAGAAAATATACAGTTTACATTCACTCAAAACATAAACTGTAACAACAACCTAAAAACTGTTTTCGCTTTTCCATAATTTGCGAAATCGCGTCTTAAGCCCCCAGCAAGCAGACATTTAACAGCCAGGAAATTATACACATATCAATCAAACTGTCGCAAGGTTCGACGGGTTAACGTTTCCCTCTTACACCATCCGGTATCCATACAAAAGAAAAAGAAAATAGGGAAAGGGGCCTTAGGAATGACGTCACGTTAAGGATACACTGGGGGGATGAAAACAATGAAAGGAGGTTGTGTCGAAAGATGGTGGAATTCGCTCAAACCGAGGTAGGCTTATAATTATGATACACATAGACCTCCATCCTGCAAGAGTTATAGGGTAGTTTAGAAACTCTCCTAGAACTCCCATTCAGGAGACTAAATTCATCATTAAAAGTATGTTATAATTGACATAAGAGCTTACAAAGAAATCCAAAGAAATCGTAGGTTTGATACTGAGTGCTTCGCTCGATGGTTGTGTCCTCATAGTATACTTCAAGCAACACCAAATTAGTCCTGTAGATCATAGGAACACATTAAATATTCAGTGATTAAAGAATAACAAATTTAATCTCTCAGTCTGCGTCAGTTTGACACATTCCACGGTAAGACTGACTCGGAAATTGGTCAGGCCCCATGGGACTCAAAATCCGAGGAATTTGAAATTTAGAACAGAACTATTTTGTGTGTTTTTTATAATCGTAGGATCACAACTTCTGCGGCTATCCTCTCAATAATAATGAAGGAGGTTAGTTGTCATGCCAAATCCACAGTCCACAGTCTTCGAAATGAACGACATTTTCAAATTAACCAAATCAAATTGGATCTGAAAAAACTACTGGGTCGGAGTTGACCTGGATTCCGGATCCAGTAGTTTTTTACCCAGAGTCCAAATCAAAATGATGGGGAATCCAAATCAACGTCAAAATTTAAATTAACCTGTGCGGGTCAAACGGACACAAACGGGTCCCACCGACCCTGAAATAGCTCACCTCCCCTCCCCTTAACCAAAAGTACCCTTTATTTCTGACCGATAAGTTTTTTAGTACTTTTTAGTACATCAGTTATCCGGTATGTCTACTGGCATGAAGTGCCTCAAAGGTCTGCCTTAATTGAGGAAAAACATGACTTTCAGATTATGAGTGGAGACTAAAATAAATATTTATTTTGCAATACATTACCCAAAATAGTTTATCATTTCGTTGTTGCCGAAATAAGAATCCGCAAGGCTACTGGCGTAAAAATCCGAAGGAAATCTGGCAGTTGACACGTAGGGCACAAACTGAGTCACCTTGCATGGTATTGGACAGATGCACTCTCCTCCACCATTGAAGTCTCCTGTGGACGAATGAACATTATTTGTTGTGAGTGTGAGTCGATTTGTGCAGCGCCATCTCTTGAAATGAATGAGTAGTTTTGAGATCACTTGGTCCCAGCGCCTCATCCAAATGCTCAGGATGGACTGAGATGTACTCAACATGCTGTCAGGAAAACGTGACAGAAAGACGTCGTGGTCCCGGTTCGGGACGCCATCTTGCTTCAGTCATTGTACTTCAAGTACTGAAACCGATGAACTCCAATACTAAAAATAATAAAACAAATTAAACCAGACTGCTTTGCTCTTCCAACCTCGCTCGCGTGATGAACAAAGACAAAACAAACAAACAAAAACCCCAACAAAAACAAAACAAACACATTTAATTTTATCTATGATGAACATTTCTAACGTAATGTGCATTGTGCCATATCTTACATAATTTGTTATTGACATTTTTGATATTCAAGTTGCATCCATTAAATATTTTTAGTTTTGGGGTTTACTTCTTACTTGTTTTGGGTTCAGAGCACTCAAACACTTCCACCACACCACAAACTCTCTTGTCGGTGGCAAATGCTATTATAAAAAACAAATATATAATATCAACGGTTAGTAAAAAGGGATGTGCAGCAGGGTGGAGAACGTTTTCAATCAGGTGTGTGCAGGGGCCAATGAGAATGACATGGTGAGAAAGTGTTTTGCCTCTTACATAGGTGACATCAGGGCTTGAGTTTTCAATATTGCCAAAGTGATCTGAGATAGTGACATCACACTTTGCTTAGCAGTTAGAGTGATTTGCAGTGAAGAACTTAGCATTTTTTGAAGTCGACCCCTGAAAACGTAGGCCCCCAATTGCGCTCGTCTAGCGTATCACGAACAAAAATCGGTGATCACTCACACCTAGGGCAGTTAATGAAATTTAATAATCCAACATAGAAGATTTTGATAACTATGCCCAACGACGTTGGAGTAAAAAGGGGTAAAAGTTTGACAGTCAATACAGATTATAAAAAGATAAAAATAAACACTAATAATTTGATCAAACGATGAAGCACTTATATGAGCACACCAATGAATACATTTTTGAATAAGAAATCTTCAAAAAGGTTTTGGTACATGTATAGAAATTGACTCCCGTAGATTATAACTAGTTGGTTTGGCTTACCTGCCATAAAGGGTTCAACGCAGCCACATACTTCCAGAATGTGGTCAATCAAGCATTCCAATTGACATTTATTCTTTGTGTAGGAGTCGAAATACTTCAGTTCTATTGACCCACAGACACTCAAGTGATGGGGTGGCTCTAGATTTCTAGTCTGAGGAGGAAACAATAATTGACGTCAAAGAAATATCCCAAGGACGGATGTAGATCCTGAGGATTGGGGCGTCTCCATCCCCTTTATTTTGAACCGGGGATTTGACAATCATCCACACCTGCACCCCTGATGCCCGTGCAGTGAACAATAAATTTGCCTAAGATGGCCAATTCATGTACAAAAAGCTAAACATTAAATTGTTATAATTGTCTTATCTGAAGTATTGATGATGTGTTACTAAATTAAACGGACTAAACGTACTGTGCTGAACTGTGCAATCATCAGGTATGCGCCCACGTGTAATAATTTAAAATAATTTATTAATTATTAGATTGACAGGTAAATCCGTTGTCCTCAGACGTCTGCACATGCTGAGGACCACATAAACAAAGGGAAAACTACCCCGAGTTCGCCCGCGCCCTCTTGCGTCCCAAAGTCCTCAGTTAAGAGTTTAACATTAAACATTTTCAGGTATTTAGTGAAAGGAATTCAGAGTCCATACCTCCTTCCTCTGCAAGGCGATTCTTGCCTCGGTCCCCGCCGATACAGCGATCCCCAATGACTCAACTAGAGGTATTTCATCTTGGTCATGAATGGCGACCATTGCCCCGGCTGCCCCACGATTTTTCTTTGAGAAGAAGTAGTACTCTTGCTGGATGTTAAAAAGGAGGCTGAAACCATACGATTTTCCTGAAAGAATTGTTTATGTTTCGTTCATTTCAATATTTGAGCACAACCACAGCATATTAATAATGAAGCAGTGCGTTTATAAATAGTTTCACTTGGTAATGATGAAAATAATTGTTCATCCCGATATGTGAACTACATCCTTGAATGCATTTAAAATTCATCAAAGTATGTAAATGCGTGGAGCTATAAAGTTTTCACATAATCATTATTATTTCACGGTTTTCAAACATATTTTGAAACGCAACACAAAAAAGTCGTTTCTCAAAAAAAATTCCATTGAAAGAAAATATTATTTCAGGAGATATTTTCCACAACTTGACCATCTTTTTACTATTTTCCGGGTAAATTGTATAAACATTTATATATTCACTCTTACCCATATGTTGCACCTCCTCTAATAGTGTAGGGGCAAAGATTGGTTTTTTGTCAATGCTGATTTATAGGCCTATATAGTTGTAAAGGTACAATTTAAGTCTCAATGGGAAAGTTTCGGTTGAATACTGTGTTTGTTATAGGGAAAACAGCTACAAACTGCTATGGTATTTTCATGAAGAACGTCAATCCACCTCATCCATGAGATGACAGCGGATACCAACCGCATCGCTGCCCATATTGAGGGCAGCATTCACTAGCGGACAACACACAAATTGGAATCTCCAAAATTCGCCTGCAGATAGGTCTTGGAAATTCGAAATTTTCAGCATGCTTTTATTGATTTCTAATCAGTGGAGACCTTTCAGACAAAATAATGTTGCAGTATCAACCCTTTTAAAGCAGGTATTTTTTCTGGTAGAAGTTAAACATTTGTTTGCGGGGTCCTTACCAAAAAATGACCCCAACTTGAAAAGTGTATCTTGCCAAAAGGTAAAGTCCTTTACCAAAGTTAACCTCAAGATGATTGCTGAGACATACTTTTTCTTAGCTTCTTGTAAAATAGTTATTTTAATTGAGTAAGTATAGAGTAAAACTTACCACCAACTTTGACCTGTCGTACCTCTTCGTCAACGTGTCCTCCGTTAAATGTATGGCAGACGCCGAAGTCGGTTATGATCGTGGTAAAATTTAGAGGTGTTAATTCTGCACCATTCCACGAACCCCTATATTATAAATACATGAGTGGAACAGAAGTTAGTAATACAAATAGGGTTAACGCAAACGGAACAAGCCATGGGTATCCAATTCACCCGAAGTAACATTCTACATTTTTGTTTTCAATGGGCATAGGCAAACATGGACGCGCATACGAAGAACATTATTTTAGTTTGTAAAATCGTCTACTGTACAGAGGACAGCCTCCACCATGGTAATGCTCCGTCGGAGTTATAAGTTGGAGTTGTTCCGTTTGTCCGTCGGAGTTGTGATGAAATCCTTCATCATAGTTGTGGATTGCTCCGTCGGAGTTGTGGGTTGTGCATTACGGTGGTTGTGAGTTGGGCGTCGTAGTTGTAAGTTGGGCTTCGTGTTTGTGAGTGCGTCATGTTTGTGAAAACTGGTTGTCGTTGTAGTCGTGCCTGGTAGTCGGGCGTCATGACGTTGTGAATTGGACTTGTCTGTCGGAGTTGTGACTTGCCACTGTGAAACACACCAGCTCACAGCTACGCCAGCACCTCACAGCCACGACAGAACAGCTCAAAACTTCGACGGACTAACACACAACTCCGACGGACCAACCCACAACTACGACGGACCAACTCACAACTCCGACGGACCAACCCACAACTACGACGGACTAACACACAACTCCGACGGACCAACTCACAACTACGACAGACCAACTCACAACTCCGACGGACCAACCCACAACTCCGACGGACCAACCCACAACTCCAACGGACGCAGCTCACAACTCCAACAGACCAACTCACAACTACTACTGACCAACTCACAACTACGACAGACCAACTCACAACTCCGACGGACTAACACACAACTCCGACGGACCAACTCACAACTACGACAGACCAACTCACAACTCATACGTACCAACTCACAACTACGACGGACGCAGCCCACAACTCCGATGGACCAGCTCACGACTACGACGGACCATACACAACCACGACGGAGGCTATCCTCAATCGAACACCATAATTATGGTGAACACTAAGGAAGTGCACCTTTGTTTGGGTGTACACAGACAAATTTACCAAAACCAAAATAATGTCTCACTATCTCAAAATGGATTATAGTTGTAAATTATATCGGTCCAAAAATGTGATATATGTATCCTTCCATTCCCGCAGAACAAAAAATTACAATTTTGCACGAAACCTGAAGGCTTTGAATAAGAACATAAGTATTCAAAGTTATAAGAAAGTCATATAATACAATAACAATTTAACTTGAAACCTACCGTATGAACATTTCATTCACTTTCATTTGATGTGCAAGGTCTAAATAGAGTGCGGTTGTGTTCAGATCTCCACATTGCAATTGATATTTCGTGAAATTCACACCTGCACCATGTGGTCCTAGCGTGTTGATGTCAATCAACATTTGACCGAAACATTCGTTCTCGAGGTTGAAATTTCTGAAATTACATACGGTATGAAGTAGAATTAGC
Source organism: Evasterias troschelii (assembly GCA_032357145.1). NCBI lineage: Eukaryota > Metazoa > Echinodermata > Asteroidea > Forcipulatida > Asteriidae > Evasterias > Evasterias troschelii. Next base: position 4,307,250 of record JAUELU010000053.1, on the reverse strand, counting down.
GTATGGGGTTCTGAGTGCATAATTAATGACAATGAATCAGGGGTCCAATTTGACATCATGACGTGCAGTCTCATGATGCGGGTCCGAGGTTGTCACAAGACTCTTTGGAATAATATATGTGTCTAGAAAAGAAAAAAAAGTAAAACAAATTATAATTCATAATTAAAGTGGAAGGGAAGTGACAAATTCGATTTTGTTTGGTACTCATTTTCTCATAAATAGAGTCCTCGATCATGTGAGTGGGGGAAATTACAAGTCTCTAACCTAACATTAAAATGGAGTAAATTGCCATTTTATTCAATAACCTTCCAGTGCAAAAATGTGTCAACATCCGAAACATGTGATGACATCATTCTGAGAAAAATGGACCTCAACATTTTTGTACGGGGATGTTTTGGTTCAGTCCTGACCATAGAACCCGGAGAACGCTGAGCTCGACCGCCCTGTGTCGTCTGTGTATGTCAAAATGATCATCACGTGTCACGCGTGTATGACAAAATGGCAACGCACATAGACCGTTTCTACGTGTTTTCATTGGTAAATGTTCATGACGTCTACTGGCTTATCACTGACCAGCCTCGCTACCACCGTAACACCCGGCGTACATCTCTAGCCATACACGCGTTTAAAAAATGGTGTACGCGCGTCCAGAAAAATTGTACGCACAATGACACACTCGGCGTTCTCCGGGTTCTATTTCTATGGTCCTGACTTAAATTGTTGTTGTCAAAAACAGCCCGACTTTTGACTGTCGACAAATTCCTCCTTGGAATGTAGAGATATGTTAGTTGTTGAATTAGAATGACGTCATATTCCAAATATCTCCTACAAAAAGTCAGTTATGAACCAAAACATCACAGCAAAAAAAATGTAGTGACCCATTTTTCTCAGAATAATGTCATCAGATGTTTTTGATGGGCGGGTATTGAATGCAATGGCAATTTACACAGTTTTAATGTGAGGTTAGAAACTTGTAATTTTTCCCCGCTCACATGAAGACTCTGTCTGTTGGAATATGAGTACATCACAAAATTGAATCGGTCACTTACCTCCCTCTTTAAATGAACTCTGTATCTGTTTCGATTAAGTGATGTTCTTTATATTGGTGGGGTGTCGTGGCCAATTTATTCAGAGATATGGTGTTTCTGATCAGCAAAGTGTGGGTTCGAGTCCCGGTCGTTGCACTAGTGTCCTTGAGCAATTTATTTTACCATAATTGTTTTTGTCCTTCGGATGGGACATTAAGCCGTAAATAGTGTGTATTAGGTTGGCAGTGCATTTAGGATCTTACCTGAATGTGTTGTAATTGCAGATAGTAACGGCGGGAAAAGTTATCTTATCGACGTGCACAACCCTCAAGTCAACTGTCTTTGGATTACCAAAGAGGACAGTCGCTCTTTCCCAGATCTGGTACCCAGCCGCAACCATACCTCCGACGATGGCGACAAGCCAGATTAGCCTGTAACAACGGAACCACATCAAAATATTAATAATAAGGGCTTCAATTATTTTAAAATGTTTTATGATATGGATGACATTCCCTTGGCTTAATTTTACAAAGCACCAAGATTCATTGTAAGATGAGTTGTCAGTATTAGTCATTTGGATTGTGACGTCACAACAAAATGTCAATTCTGACCTGTGTGCACTCTAAGACCACCCAGGGTCAGACACAGATTGCGGGTCATATTGATCCAGAAATGGGTCAGGACTCATGGGATCTGGATTAGGGTCAATTCTGACCCATTTCTGGATCAATATGACCCGCAATCTGTGTCTGACCCTGGGTGGTCTTAGAGTGCACAATCTAATAACTCCCGGGTCAGAGTTGACCCCAATCCAGGTCCCATGAGTCCTAACCCATTTATGGATCAATATGACCTGCAATCTGTGTCAAAATGAACCAGAAGAGAGTCAAAATGACCCCGGACTCCGAGTCGAAATGCATCGTTTAAACCACTTCCGGGTCAGGCCCATCAAATCATCTACTCAGTGAAAACAAAGCATGGTGTTGAAAGCTTTCATTATAATACAATCCGATCTAAAGTGACTATATGAAATACCTTCGAAGGATGCCGTCCTGGTTGCTGACGACATACTTCAAACCGGGAACACCAACAGCTTCTGAAACGGTTGACGACCACAGCGTGACGAACTTAACAAAGCAGATCGGGGTTGCTGACCCCTTCACCGTCCTGCCTCGTTTCTCGTCGTTGAGATCGGCTTTGTTTTCCATTCCTTTCACCTCTATATCTTTGTCATCAGGAGAAACTATGCTTTCGTTTCCTGTCGGTATTTTCTCCACAAACGCGTTCTGGATGATGAAAGGGCAACCGATGAGACTCTTGTTTTCCCTAATGCGTTTTTGCTCATCGGCCATAGTAACATCAAAATGGTTGCTATGGTTGGTTTGATCACCGTCATCTAGAGAAATAATCTCCATATCGTTTTCAATAGATGGTAATTTCACCAGGTTTTCGTCATTGTGAAGTTTAGTATGTTTAACACCACCTTCCATTGCAGTTTCTACGTCGTCTTGACTTGTCCTGGTATTGGTGAGAGGTTTACATTACTGATTGCAATTTGCTTGTCTCAACGTTGGTATACGAATAATGCTGTCAGTCCAACTGCACATTCAGAGGACTCGCTTGTAAGAGTACGTGATTGAACAAAATTACTACATCAAGACAAGAAAGCTTTACGCTATACTCTTCCGTTCTTTCTCCTATGGAGCTCTTGAGGTGTCATCCGACTTCTTGTGCTCATGTGAACACATATTTCCAAGGATGACGACGCCTACATTCAAGATATCTACTTCAAGAGATTAATAAATTATCCAAAACGATATCCGTCTCAAAATACTGGCACTCTAACCAATATAATTATGTCTGACTCTTAACAAGGTCGATGGCATTTCCAGAGCTCCATGTATACTCTTCCATCACCTTTTGTTTAAAGAAAGCTTTACATGTTTGAGTGGGTTGCTGAAATCTTAATATTTTTAGTAACGTAATGAACTCTATTAATCGATATTTGCACGACAGCTTGTTTGAGCAACATCACTCTTGACGAAAAACACTTAATGAATATTTGTTCTGCTAAAAGCCATAGGCAATAAAATGAAACAGTCTTTAGTCCGGTAATTATAAAGTGGTCTCAAACACTCTATATCAATGTTTGGAGTTTACCAAGTTGAAATTGGTCTTCTAAGCTCACTTGAACATAGCTTTTATTCGCGGAAGTTCACGTCAAAACTTATGACTAATACTTGAAATGAATGACTAAGGGTTGGTAAATATGGAAAAAGAAATATCACTTTCAATCTCACGACAAGAGGTCGATTTCACAAATGGCTGGAATTAGTCTTAGGCTTTGTATCCATTTAATTGCTAGCGAATTGTGGGTTCATAATGAATATCAAAACCCAAATTCAGATGAACCTTTGTACTTTGTGAAATCGAACCCACAGGTCTGAGACTAAATGGTACATTTTCCTTTATTTGTCTAAATTGTTACAAGTGAATTGCTGAAGCATGCAAAATTAAATATTCACGCAAACTGTCTCAATGTACGACGAAGTACTTACTTTGTTCTTCAGTTCGTTTCGTAAATATATCACCTAGATTATACTCATGTTTACGAAGTTTATCAAAGCATTATTATGCTTTAATTTATGTAATAAAGTGGCTGATTTAAGAATATTGTTCAACGGATTCAAACTGTTTATTTTATTTATTTAAAGGAACATTACAGAA
>JAUELU010000053.1:4291787-4303395 GCA_032357145.1 Evasterias troschelii | reverse complement strand
ATTTTATGCATATGTTGGAATACACCAAGTAAGAAGACTGGTCTTTGACAATTACCAATAGTGTCCAGAGTCTTTAACATCTAAATGCTGTTAATAAGAAGCTTACACTTATTGTAGTCAAAGGATTTCTACATTGTATATTTTTTGAGTATATGTGTATTATGAATCTTTATTTTTCGGATATTGCCAATGATTGTTCCATTTCAGAAAGTTGCAGGGTCACTTTTAAAAAAAATCATGAACTCTGTTCAAAACAGGTTTGGGGCAGTCACTCTATAAGTCAAGCGTCACATTTCTGACAGCATTTTCTCAACAAAAATACTGAAATATTAAATCTAATCATTGTTTTGTTTGACTTCGATTGCATGTGGGTGGGCAACAAATTAGGTCACTGCATTTGTATATTTTTGTGATTTTGTTTTAACTTCAAAATCCTTCTCTTATGACAAGAGATGGTAATTATATACGCTTAAAAATCTCTTTCAATTCTTATTGAAAAATACCCATAATTCAAATGAGATGAACCTTCTCTCTGTGCTTGTTTAAATTTCTAATGTTAACTGTTAAACAATAAGGAGAAAGTGGTCATTGTTGAAAGGAAATATGTCAATTAATGTTCAGGACAAAATTATATATTTGCATTCTTGGTATCGACTTTCTTACCACAAGTAAGTGTTGCCCTCAGACAAGGAAGAATTGCCAAGCAATGTGTGGCATTTTGGCTTGGAACTCATTTCTTGTAAGATTTTTTGTTTACAAAACTACACCCAAGATTAATTTAAGATGCTGAGAAAAAGCAATCTTGATGTTTTTGAAAGAGCACTGTTTGTTTGAAAAAAGTAAAGCATGTATGCAACAGTTAAATTGTGTATTTAATGGCTGATTTACAAGTCCAGATAGTTTAAGAATGTTGTTCTATTTAGGAACACTGTTAAAGGCAGGGTAGACTATTGTCAAAGACAAGTATCCCCACTTGGTGTATTCCAACATGAAAAAAAATAACAAACCTCTACAAGTTTGTGCTCAACTGGTCATAGAAGTTGCAAGAAAATAATGAAAAACACCCCTGTGGCATAGAATTGTGTGCTTTCAGATGCCTGAGAAAGGCTTTTGTTCCTGAAGCCTTTCTCAGATTAAATTTTTGTGTGTGAAAATTACCTCTTTCTCTATAAATACATGCTCACTATGTCAAAGGGAGTTGTTTCTCATAATGGTTTTTAACAACAACAGCTCTTCAGTGCTCCTTACCAATTAAGTTTGTGGTCATTAACTTGTAGAGTAATTACCAAAAGGATACCCTGCCTTTAAATTAAAAAAAATAAAAATATATATTTAAAAACCTTTTTTTTTATTACATGGAATACTAACTGAAGCCAGCAGAATTGTACCAACCTTAAGCCAGTCTCAATTCAAATAAGGTTATTTATTTATTTTTTAAACATTTACAAAAGGTCCCTTTTATTAATTTTTTAAATAGTAGTTTGATGATTTTTGTAAACTGAAAGAGATCAATTTGTATATCTCTGGATGTAAATTGTATATTCAGTTTGTGGTAACACCATGTGTATATATTTTTTCTTTGAGAACTTGTCTTGGTATTTATTCTACTGCTGCAGAGTATATTTAGAAATTTGGGAGACTACTTAGTTCTGTAAAGAGCTGTCCTGGTTAATAAGTACTACCTGAGTGGGGGTAGGAAATTGGCCGGGACTACCACTTTCGCTTATGGGTTCGAGGGACTTCTGGTTATTGACTTCACTGCCCTGGAGTGAGTTATTTGGATGTAAATTAGTAGCAAATAACAATAAAACCTATCAGTGCAGTGTAGCTGCGTACATTAAAGGAATCCTTTTAAATATTGTAATATTTTTATAGCCAATTTTGTAATAACTATGTCATTCTTTGGGTATGGCGCATTTAAAGGTAAAGTTTTGTTTTAAAAGCAAGGTATGTTATGCATTTATAGATGATCCTGTGTTTTTCTCTAGATATGGCAATAAACTAACTGAATTGACGCAGATACATTTATGGCTTCTAGAAATAGACTCGTCAGAATGCTTTGCAATTCACCTAACTGTCTCCTACATTGTATGCATGCCCTTACACTGTCACACAAAGTTTTTGTGTAGTTATGTATGCTGGCAAATTTACACCACCTATTCATTGGTTGATTTTTTTCTGAGGTGTCAAACTGATTTATCTCTACCTTTGAGTAAAGGATGCTACCCACAGGCATACAGCTTGTCTAAGTTTCAGCCAATTTCCTCTATGATGTAAAAGTGCCATACTCTAAGATTGAAAACACAAAGTTTTGAGCAATTTCTGCTCATAGTTCTGATTAAATAGAAGTATGTGAAATGGTATCAACTGCAAACAAAAAATGCAGTATAAAAAGGGGATGCACTTGGCATTCTCTGGAGATATATCTATTTGAAGTTTCATTATCTGTAACTTAAGAGGGGGGTTTAGTTTGGATTTCAGATGCACTCATTTGAATATTGAAGTGGAGAACTAATTACAAGTCTTAACCTCATGTAAACATTTTGTATAAATTCCTATTTGATGATAGGCCTACCTGTTCCAGTGCGCCTATGTTTAACTTTTAAAAAAAAAATACAATGTCGCATTTCAAATGCATGGTCTGAACGCTATTGTAATGTAGGGGTTACGTTCAGTTCATTTCTGAATTTTCACAATTTTCCTTCAACATGGCATTGAATTTGATCTTTTGGACTGATGAACAATTCCTGTTTGGAATGTAGCCTACGGATACAGTCCAATGCATTTACTATTGACAATCAATGACATCGTGTGTCAAACTTCACTCTGAAAGAGTATCAAATACAATGACATATTTTTCCAGCATTTTAACTTCCGTGATGTTAGACACAATTCACCCCCCCCCCCCCCGCCAATAATTTGAACTTGGAGCCCCCCTCTTTTTATATCCTCCCATTAGGTTCTTGTCTTAACAGTCATGTTAACAAATCAAAATGATTAGGCCCAATTAATCCAATTATTAAACTAATTATCCAGCAATTTTGTTTGTAAAATGAAAATTGCTGTACATTATTTGTATAATATATTTTTTCCATTTCTGCAGTAATAAAATAAAAGAATCAACTTGTTTTTGAATCAATGCAAAGTTATTTAGTTTGGCACTGGTTTTGATTGAGTTGTGTTCTTCATTTGGTGTTCATGCGCCCATAACCTCAAAACTGTATTTAAAGGGTGTTTACAACATTGGTAAGATTGAAAATACTAATGCTAACAGATTTGCATGCACATAACTTACATGGTATGATGGAAAACTTTTCTTGAAATAGTTTTGCTTGAAATGCCATAGTTTTTAGGAAATGAGTAAATCAATAGTCTTTATCCTGCAGGATAAAACCCGATGTTTGAAAAAAAGTTAAAACATTTAAGTTATTTTTCCACAGTTTTCTCATGACTCCGAAGACAGTTTGAGCTTAAACTTGTACAGGTTTGTTTTTTCATAAATATGTTGGGTGACATCAAGTGTGGATACAGCTCTTTCGCAATTACCAATGTTGTACACATCCTTTAAACAAGGCTTTACTAAATAATTACTAAAAGTGCAAGGTACGTAGGCTGGCTGACCCAGCCCCTTGAACTTAACATTTGAAACGGCCAGTGGCGTCATTCACTAGGGGGATTTTACCTACCAATTTATGTCTATAATGTGCCCCCTTTGAAATCTGGACTTTTGAGATTAAAAATTACCAGAGTAAAATGTTACATTTCATAACTAATGCCACACTTCTAATTATGCATGCTTATAAAACTTGGTTTAAGTTTTTCATTTACACTGTGCTGTAAACAAATTTTGTTGTTTGTTTTTTTAATACCATGCTCAAGTCAGTTAATTATCTTATATTAAGAAAAAAAAGCAAATGGCAAAACAAGAGAGCTGAAAAGGGGCTTGTTTAAGAGAAATGCGAAAGGAAACTACTATTTTAATTGGCCAAAAGTGGAACCACGCCCCCCCCCCCCCTGAAAATTTGTTAACCCCACCTTCCCCCAGCTTTGGTGCTGGGAAAAGCATTCAATCCAAATTGGAAGATGCTTTATGCTTTTAATCAAACAATCAACATAATGAATAATTTACAATTAACAGTATTTAAACAAAACTGTTCGAATGGAAACGGTTAAATCTATAGTGTTCCTTGCTCATGCCTTTTACTTAGTTGGTTCGGTTGGCATACCTGGCACACACATCTTGAAAGTGTTTGTAGTAAAATAATTATTTTGGACTCCAGAGGGCGCTGTGACTATCAACATGGCGAATGTTGTTTTACAATTCTCTTCCGGGAACAGCGTTTCTGACCCAAGTTCTCGGTCAGTTTTGATTCTTGGACAGCTATCACACCTAGCAGCTATTAGCTATGAAGCAGTCCGCTCCAAGTTGGAGCCTAGGGTGACCCCAGAGGTAAAAAGAATCGATTTATACCTAGTAAATTGTCAGGGTCGTACTTAATGATTTTGCTGAAACTTAGTCATCTCGTCACTCGACGAACAGTCGAGTCGTCTCCTGACGACGAATTGGGGACAAGTAATAGTATAGAGGAAGGACACACTCTGTGTACTAGTCTAGTACAACGCACTCAAAGTAAAATTTTGAAGATTCTTAGACAGTATCTTTGGGGGTTTGAATTAACTTCTGTCACCTGTTTACCATGGTTGGGCAAAAAAGCGGACAGGATCGACAAACCACATCTTGACTGAATAATAAGAGTTATTATTTATTAAGACATCCCTTTGTTTTGAGGTCAATTTTGAAAGCAATAAATCTAGCCAATTATTTTCTATCTCTGTAAATCTAGCCAACTATTTTCTATCTCTGTAAATCTAGCCAACTATTTTCTATCTCTGTAAGTGTAAATCTAGCCAACTATTTTCTATCTCTGTTTGTAAATCTAGCCTACTATTTTCGGATTCTATATCTGTAAATCTAGCCTACTGTTTTGTATCTTTGATTGTTAATCTAGCGTACTATTTTATATCTCTATTGGAAATGTATCCTACTATATTATAATCTCTATTGGTATGCACTCAACAGACATACAAGGTGGGAATTGACAGTCTGCGTCCATCGCCAACAGACTCTGTCTCCCTGTGGGTCAACAATGCCACAGTCGCAGCCTTGCCCCTCAAAGCAAGCCGGCACAACACACCATCACGAGCCCATGCTGTCACCAAGCTGGTCAAGAATTGCCTGCCAGGCATGGCCAAGGAGTGCATTGTGGTTTGTATATTCTGCCAATTTGAAAGTTTGAAATATGTTTTTCTCTTTATCAGCAGCATAAACCGAAAGAGGCAGGGTGCGGGAGCCCCTTACCCCTCTTGCCACCCCCCAAAACAAAACCTGAAGTGAAATAAATGCACAAATTGAATAGAATCCCCAAATTATGTTTTTGCCCATCGTTTGCCCACCCCCCTCCCAAAAATAAAAAGTGTCTGGTTACCCCACTTCTCAGTATCATGACATGGCTGTGCAGTCTGGTATATCGTGGGTACATTGGACTCAAGGTCTGGTGGCCAAGTCATCAGGTGTTGGTTCGGGTTAACTTAAGGTACTCCAAAATAATATCGATAGCTCCAACTAATTTCCTTGAGTCTAGTTACTGATTTTATTCCCTTTTCTACAGATTGTGTGTGAACGCAGCTGTGTGTTTGCATCGGCCTGTGCAGTGGCCAGAGCATTCCCAGTCTTCTCACGTCGGTTTGGATCTAAGGGCTCCAGTACGCGGGCCATAACCATTGAGTTTATCCTGGTAGGAGAGAACAGCAGCAAGCCTCTGACTGAGGGCGACATCAAGACCCTTGCTGTCACTGCAGACGCTGTGCGCCATTCCGCGCGTATTGTGGACACACCTTGTAATGAAATGAATACTGATCATTTCCTGCAGGTAAACAAACGGGAGCAATCTGAAGTAGGGAAAGTTTAGGCAGGTTTTTAAATTCAGAGCGTGTCTTGTGGCCGAGCGGTCAAGGGCACTGGACTCAAGCTCTGGTGTTTCTGATCAGCAGAGTGTTTGTTTGAGTCCTGGTCTTGACACTTGTGTCCTTCAGCAAGACACTTAACCATTATTGCTTCGTCCTTTGGATGGGACGCAAAGCCATTGGTCCAGTGTTGTGTAATGCACGTAAAACAACCCAGTTACACTTATCGCTAAGAGAAGGGATTTGCCCTGTTGGGTGTGTCTGGCAGTGGCTGCTGAATGCTTCGCAGCACCTTGTAAACCCTTACAAGGTGCTACATAAATGGGTGTCATAATTCAAAAGTTTATAAAAACCTGTTTGGTATTATTAAAGCGATTTGAGATGCCGGTAGATAAAGAGCTGTATTTAACACATGAGTAATGTACCCTACTGGGTACATAACCTTGATCGTGCCCACCAATATAATAAATAGCCTCGAGTATGAGGTGGTTATCATGCTGGTAAATTGATTGACACTCCAGTTTGATGTGCTATAGGGAACTGTGAAACCATATTTCTGTCCACGATCGAATTTGAACATTACTTGGAGAAACTTTGACAACATGGTTTGTTTTTTTTGAAATATTTGTGTTTGTGCTTTATTAAGGAGGTGCATAGAGTAGGCAAAGAGCTTGGTATCGAACCGTTTATCATCAGGGGTGAAGATCTTCAGGATAAAGGATTTGGAGGTAAATCAGACGATATGGCACTTGTATAAGCCAGCTCAGAGGAGAGAAGTCCCAATGCTTCACAGCAGTGGTGTAACCAAATATTTTTCATTGGGGGGAGGGCATGCAAGCAGGGGAGGGGTAACGACATAACTTAGGGGGGCTATTTATGTATTATACCATCTATTTGTGCATTTTGTTCTATCTCATTTGTGTGGGCGGGGTGCAAGAGGGAGGGCAAGTGTTCTGAATAGGGCCCCCCCCCCATGCCCCCTCCCCCCATGCCCCCCTCCCCCTCACTCTGGTTGCACTACTACTTTACAGAAGCAATTGAGTCCCTTTTCCTCTGGTCATTAGTTTTTCATTTACAGATGTGACCCTTATCAGGGAAAAGATTATCTTGCCATCACATGGACCAAGTATAAGGCCGGAAAGGGGGGGGGGGGGTGATCTTGTTCACTTAACCTGGTTTAGGACATAGACAAATATTGTCTATGGTTGCAAAAAGCAAAACAGAAACAAAGGCCTCTAACTTACACCTACCCCCTTTCTTGTGGTGTGTAATAGGTCTTTAATAGTACACAATGACTTGTTCTACATTTCCGTGTACGCATAGAATGATAATGATATTGAGCAGTTGATTTGTACTCTGTGCTTTCAATGTCCAACAGGTATCTATGGGGTCGGGAAGGCAGCAGCTAACCCGCCGGCTTTGGCTGTACTAAGCCACAAGCCAGAGTCTGCAACTCAGACAATAGCATGGGTTGGCAAAGGTATTGTCTATGACACTGGTGGCTTGTCAATTAAAGGGAAGGTGAGTTGAAGAAGACTTGAAGGTTTATATGGTGGAAAGATCAGAAATAAAGCCGTAATGCCATTTAGTTTAATGTCTCTTTTGAGTAACTGTGGTTCCGAAGGGAACCGGTGAACTCCAGATTTCAGACGGTATACTCGGTCTGAGATGAGGTGAGTTGGGGTTTACCATTCAATATAGACGACATGTTTTTGAACGATAGATGGACTATGCCAGCCTGCTATATATCATGTGGCTATTGCATCTACACTTGGTACTCTGCACAAATGTTTCATATTGAATAACCAATGGTAGTTCATTGGTAATGTTATGAAAAGTAAACAGATTACAGAATGGACCTTAGGATCAAGGCTATTCATGCCTGTAAAACCATTTTCAATCCAAATACTTAAGAGTTGTTTCAAAAGTCAAAACGGTAGGAGCGTTCTTTTGTGTTGTTTAAGTCTTCGAGCGCCCGCACAAGGATAATTATTTTGATAATTATTTAAAATGTCCAGAATGCAAACTTGTGTGCTCTCTCATAACAGAATGTACCCGTTATGTGGCTCAAAGTCGCTGGCAACCAGAATGTTTGTGCTGTCCTGCGGGAACGTTCTTTGCGGCTAGAACATTCCTGCCTGTGAGCACGCTCTTTGCGGCTACAACGCGCCCTGATTTTAGAGAGGCTCCCTTAATAATTAAACATGCAATGCAGAGAACAGGGGCTCATTAAAGGCATTTTGTTATTTGGGGGATGGATATGGATAACAATTTACCAACTGACTTTGTTTTCCACATTCTTCTGACGTGAAAACTTCAAGGACAGAGAGTCGCCTGCGTTCAATTTCAGTGTCTTATAAAGTAAACCCAATGAACATCTCGACAAGTTTTTAGGAGCTTAAGAGAAACACAATGGGTACTTAGTCAACAAACAAAACGTTTCAGAATTTACAAACAAAAAATTATTAAGATGCTTCTTTTTGCAAGTGATTTGGCGTTTGATTTGCTGATATGTCGATGTGGCTTTTAAAAAAGAGTCAAATATGAGTTAAACGGCCTTCTGTATTTGTTGTGTTTATACTCAACAGACTGCCATGCCTGGTATGAAGAGAGATTGCGGCGGTGCTGCAGGGGTGCTGGGAGCCTTTGCATCTGCTGTCAAACTGGTAAACATCTTTACTTCAACAAAACTTAAGAATATTACATATGGTTGTTTCCTTTTCCATAGACTTTAAGATTTTCCAGTGGAAGTGCCTTTTTTGCAAAAGACACTTTTTGTAAAATTTCTGTAAAGTCCAAACCCCAGGGGTTACCAAAAGGTGGAAATATCATCATTTCAACAAACCTCAAATTTGGACCTTAGTTTCAGACTTTTTTTTTTTACCGCTGTGTCAAGACCTATGAATATCTCATCCTGGCTCATCTCTGAACAAAATTTCTTCCCAGAAGAAAAAATCCCGTATGGTAATCACCGGTATACTTAGTTTACTGCCCACACCAAGCAATACAGATCTTTTCATTATAAATTGACTATTTACTGATTGGGTCTTAGGGAGAAACTTATTATAAATTTGACATTAACCGACAGGGTTTTAAGGAGAATCTACATGCAATATTCTGCTTAGCTGAGAATGCTGTTGGACCACTGGCTACACGACCAGATGATATTCACATTCTGTACTCAGGAAGGTGCGTACGGGGTGTACATACTATTCAATTCAATTCAATATAACATTTCATATTGACATCCTCAATGAAAGTGTAATGAAAGTTTGTATTTGGAAGATTTCAACAGTAGTTTTTATCAGAAATAAATTTGCGTTATTTAGGTTTACGTTAAGATTACAAGAATTGACTGTTAACAAAAAATGTTTTTCCTTTGAGAAGGACAATGCTAGAGTCAAAATATCAGGGTCGAACTGTACCAAAACCAAAAACTGTTCCTTTAAGCATTATATTATATAAAAACATTTAGAAATGTCCACAAAAGTCTGTTTAGCTCTTGTGGAAAAACATTAAAATCATTTTGTAATCACCATTCAGTCGACTGAGGTACTTAATACATTTGTTCTCTCAATGTTTTGGGTTACCTCCTTTAGATCAGTAGAAATCAACAACACCGATGCAGAGGGGCGCTTAGTGCTTGGTGATGGGGTGAGTTAAGTTATATCTTTAACCCCTCAGTGTATCTTTAACTTTGGAGGATTTCTTCTCTATCAATCTGAACACCATCAGCATTTTATGCTTGGGAAATTTGTATTGGGAATGAGGATGATAAGTTTGGTTGTGACTGCCATTGATGTAGTTATTATGCATACTATTTGTGTTTTATCAATACCCCGATGTGTGTCAAGCAGTGTACACCCAGTACTTATACTCGGTACTTTCAAGAGTCTCGTGAACAAAATATACCTAACTAACAAACAAAAACAGGCATACTACTCATCTAGTAAAAATTACAATTTATTTGGATTTTAAGTTGTAAAGCTGGCTCATACTTTTGCGAACACCGATTGCTGCTGTGACGTTGGAAAAGAAAGATTGATATAAAAAAACGTGTGCTTTTGTTTTTTCTGTAGGTGGCCTATGCAGTCAAGGACCTGAAGGCAGACATTATACTAGACATGGCCACACTGACTGGAGCCCAAGGCATCTCAACGGGAAAGTACCACGCTGGACTGCTGTGTAACAGGGAGGAGTGGGAGGATGCTTGTGCAGTAGCTGGTCAGTCACGGTTATGGAACTTTCTTCATAGTAATTTTCTAATAGAGTCCTCGTGAAAGTGGGGGACAAATTACAAGTCACCAGGATTCAACCTCATGTTGAAATGGTGTTAAGTGCTACTTTTATTTGATATTCTTTCAGAGCCAAATTTGAAAACAATTCGCAGCTCAGTTTCATTTGCTCTCACCATAAGGTGGAGTAATTTTGTCACTGACAATCTGGGCCCAATTTCAGGGCCCTGCTTACTGTAAGTGAATATTAAGTGCTTGAGGAAGCATAACAATCCACACTGAAGGATTATTTTCAAGATTTGTGTGCTATAGTTTTTACATGTGACATCTGTATGAGTGGAATGATATTTTATTTTTTGTTGATCTGTATTTAGGAAGGAACAGCGGTGACTTAGTGTTTCCTCTTGTTTTCTGCCCTGAGCTTCACTTCAGTGAATTTGGTAGTGCTGTTGCAGATATGAAGAACTCTGTCATGGTAATAATATTAATAATAATAATATACAGTTCTCATATAGTGGTTTATCGCACCCTAGGGCATTTCGAAGTGCCCAGTATTTTTCTACAGTCGAGCTATGTTTGAATTTTTTTAAATGGCTACTATTGCTTGTTATTCTACCTTTATGTTTTGAAGCAGTACATATCCGCAATGGCCCTCTTGCCAAATATCTTTCTCATGATCTACTCTCTGACTTTGTGCCAAATTCCATGCTTGTATCATCAAAGGCACAATGCCATCACATATCCGCCGTTCTAACTCAAATGTTAACGATTTTCCTGAATAAGTGGTAATTTTCTAGGTTGTCTAACATTGCTCAGATTTCTAAGGTACAGAGTGCTTTCTAATCATAAATTGGTGAAGTAAAAAGTAACATTGACTATGTTCTTGTTTTAGGACCGTGGCAATGCACAGAGTTCATGCGCTGGTCTTTTCATTGGAGCTCACATTGGGTTTGATTTCTCTGGTACCTGGATTCATGTGGACATGGCCAGCCCTGCTAACTCTGTAAGTCGATAATAAGTATCACCATTCTCTGCTTACTGTGCAAGCGCCAAATTTCTGCGATGGCTGTGTAGGCGAAGAAGCTAAAAATTCCCTAGTAACCTGTGAAATATGCTTTGCATAAGTGCAGAATTCCCTGCTTCCGTAAGCGCCAACTATTTGCTTACAGTAAGTAGAGCTATAAAATTGGGACCTGCAATCTAGTAAGGTTTGCTTTACACCATTTACATGAGCAGGATTTGAAACTAAAAACGGTGGAGCTACAATGAATTGTTATTTTGGGGTGGTAAAATTCACACAAAAGTATGCCAACTTTGAAGCCAGAAGTAGCGAAAACTTTGGGCATGCCACAGATTTGTACACGTGTGATGCAGTGACCTACCAACAGGACTAACTTTACATAGACATG
>JAUELU010000053.1:4280179-4291687 GCA_032357145.1 Evasterias troschelii | reverse complement strand
AAAACTTTGGGCATGCCACAGATTTGTACACGTGTGATGCAGTGACCTACCAACAGGACTAACTTTACATAGACATGAGGGAATCAGAGTTGGACCAAAGGGGACTCGGACTCAGCGGGTAGGATTTGGAATTGGACCCAAAATATTTTGAATAAAGGTAACGGCAAATTAATGTTCCATTTTAACTTCTCATACAGGGAGAGAGAGCCACTGGCTACGGTGTAGCACTCTTGGTGGCGCTGTTCGGCCGTGCATCCCACTCTGCACTCCTCCAGTCAGTCTCACCTCTAGGTCAGAACCTTTCCAATGAGGTGGAACTAGTGGAGAATGCAAGCAAGAAAATACGGCTTGTGTAAGAGGCTAGTTCAAGCAGTATGAATAAAACAGACAGATTCCATTTCAATGCTGTAGACAAGTCAAATTCACAACCAGCTTTCATCGTTTTCAAATTATTATTTTAGGAAAAAAGTTCTTTCTAAGCACAATTTATTGCAAACCAATCTTTACACTGTGCATAATACTGTAATCTGCTGAGCAAATCTGAAATGAACTAAGCACAACTGTATGCTTGTCAGGTTAATGAAACAAAGCACCGACCGGGTGGTTTAGTATTCTACTTAGTAACCCTATTTACCCTTAGCTCTGAAGGACTTTCACTTTCAGATAAATACCTTCATCAATGATTTCATTAAAGGATGTGTACAACATTGGTAAGATTGAAAGTATAAATGTTCACAGATTCACACATAACTTACATAGTATACAGATGGTCTTGGTGGAAAACTTCCATTGAAATAGTTTTGCTTGAAATGCTATAATATTTAGGAAATGGGTAAAACAATTAGCCTTTTTATCACGAGTGATAAAAACCGATGTTGAAACGATGAAAATATATAAAGAGGCTTTTCACTGTTTTCTCACGACTCCAAAGACCGATTTAGCTTAACTTTCCATAGGTATGTTATTTCAAGTATATGTTGAGTCACATCAAGTGTGGATACTGGTCTTTGACAATTATGAATGTAGTACATATGCTTTAAAAGTTTCTGACGGAGACAATGCTCGGATTCAAATTTTGGGTCATAAAAACTTTCATCTTTTTACATAACCACATTTCTTCGAGGTGAAATGTTTCTCAAAATGCTTTATACTAAAGCTGTTGTAGGCTTCTAACCAATACGTTTCTATTGCTATTAATTTTAAGAGTGATTACCAAACGTATACCTTCCCTTTAAACATTCAAAGAAGTGAAATTTAAGATTTATGGAACAGATCCGAAACTCATCCATAAAGGGATGAGGAATTCTTATGAAGAAAAATCTGTCACAAATCCTGATAAGGTGCAGTATTAAAAGTCTTTTAGAGCAAGTGAAAGTAGTTGATGTTTCATGTACGAGTCCCATGTACCAGCAAACGTTGCTTGGGGCTAATTTGACAAAGCAGTTTACCAGTAAGCAAATGTTAGTGCTTACTATAGCAGAAAAACATGCCTAAGCAAAAGTGTATTTCATAAACGATTGATAAGATTTGACAGCGCATGTGTGAGGAGAATGTTCACAATGGATTTGCATTGGTGCGCCACTCATCAGCTGACAGACTCCGCGGGCAAGTTAGCATGCTTTTCGATTTGCCTACAGTTTGCTGTTTTTATGAAAAAGAAATTCTGCTGATGGCTGCTCCGTAAGCAGAAAACATCTGCTTACAGGCTTTATGAAACTGGGCCCTGGTTGCAGCAGACCATTTCAATCCATTACTCTAGGTAAAGTGCAAATACACAAGTCTATGAGCAAGCTTGAACAAGGATCTGTGGTTAGTTCATGACATACGTTGCACATGAACACTCAAGTTGAGTGCGAACGACTCTTGTCAAACTATTTTGTCACGCTCAAACCTGTCAACAACGTTATGCTGCAGCCACTCGGCAATAAAAAGTTCTGATACCGTATTTAATCAAGAAATAAGTGTTGTTTTTAATAAATGAGCCAATATTTGGTACAGTGTGTGTGAACATCTGGTTCCAGTCTTCCAGTCTGAAATACAGTCATCTTCATATATCTGATTTTTCTTTGCAGGGCAAAAGAAACCGATTTTGTGCTAGATTTTGTTTTCTACCTTCTTTTTCCCCCACTTATTATTGTACAATACAATAATGGACAATCAGCATTAAGATAAATTCAACATTTGTTTGTTATTAATATCCGACATATTTTTTTACACAGTAAGATTTTGAGCAATTTTCATTTAGATTCTATGATACAGGTATTACAACCAAGAAAAATACTGATAAACATATGGATCTACATGTTAACTTCTTAAGACTAAATACCTACTACAGTTTGTTGCTTTATTTGCTATACTTTACATGTTTTACTTTTTTTTTCTAGACGAGGCTTTCAAATAAAAATAGGTAAATACTCATCAAGGTTTTTGCTGAAATCCCAAACAGCAAAACACCAATCAAGATACGTTCTTAAATCTGTTTGATGTATTAACGTAATTCTCTTTGCCATAATTTTCAAGAAACCCTTCAGAGGAACTACCGCCCTCTAGGGGTTTAGAACAATGCCGGTGTTGTAATTGAACGCTTGGTTTGCAAAATATGAAGCATCTAAAGAAAATGACCAGTTACTAAAAACACAAAGTACTGTCAATAAAATAAGAGCTAAATATTGTATTGAAGAGCAACCCAAAATGTTCCTTATTTTTGGCAGATGATTGAAAAATAAAGATGGCGTATCTTATAACTCTATGCTAAAAGGATCTTGTGTATTTATTTTGTTAATAGGCTCAGTTTGTTATGCAGTTATAGACCTCTCCTTGGAGATAAGTCATGCAGTTTATCTGCCAACTTGGGGGGGGGGGGGTAAATAATACTAACAAATAATTTACTTTGTTTTTAGGAAACTCCTTGACTTGGCTTGGGAAAAAATGACATGGTTACAAACACTAACGAGACAAAGACTTGAGATTTAGATTAGGCCAAATATGTTCCTTTTTAGGCCACATATGTTCACTTAAAAATACTTTATCAAAAGAAAACACTATCTTTTAGGTAGCAATATTTGTGACTTCGGTTTCTATTTGATTTCTAGAAAACGTTTTAAGGGCAAACACTGGCTACTGCTGTAAGCAACTGCTCTGGGGGAAAAAACATCTATCTTTGACGTTTTGCTGTACATATAATTTATATAAAATATTCCTCAGTTGAAAGGCCAGATATGTACATGATAACTTATAGCTTACATTCTATTGACTTGCTGGATTCAGCATCTGGTCATAACTAGGAAAATGTTCTCTAACAACCAAAAGTATTTAGTAAACTTGTGAAGGTACATAAAGCTTATTTTTACTTTAAAAAAAAAAATAAGCTTTTTGATTTATAACTGGGTAAATTTTGAAGTATTGTAACTAGAAAAGACAATTGGCAATAGCATCTGCAAGTCTCGCGAGTATCGGAAATATAAAGTACGTCAAAGGAAGAACATATTTTTTTCTGAAATCAAGTCTTGGTTTAAAATGTTTTAAATTATATCTATGGACAAAACTGAACAACAAAAATACCCATACAAATTTTTATAAAATAAGTTTTAGCTTCCATAATAAATACCAAAATAATTTGTTTTTTGTTATTGAAATACAATTAAAACCTTTTTATAAATCCACGCCAAAATAACCGCAACCATAAAAAGCTGATTTACACGCAGACGCGCCATTGTGGCACGGGCGTGAAATTAGGGCCTGACACAGTTTATAGAGGACGCGGACGTGGCAATCGCAGCGTCTGGTAATTATAGTTGTGCAACCAAAACAAGGGTTTACATAAGTTTTGTGATCGGAGGTAGGCACAGATTCTTTATATTTTGCAAGCATACGAAAGCTGAGGTCAAGTTTAATTCTCGGGTTGTCTTCGTTATATTGATGAACTGATTTTTCTGTTATATTTTTTCGTCACTTGGTATTACATTCCTAACAACTTAAATAATTATCATGGTTGTAAACTATGTTAAACTTAAATAATTGACAAAGCAATTTCTCGCCCACGTAAAACTCAATATGGTCGGGACCACATTGGTCCCGGAAGTTCGACTACACACAAGACTTGCACAGTCTATAGAAACCAGCAGAAAATGATTTATAACTGACATCAATACATGCAACAGAGGCGATTTCTCAAACCGTAGTTAAACAAATGACCAACAGCCAAGTCCATAGGGATGCTTCAGCAACACAGGTTTGCTAAGCAAAAACAGGTTAGTAAAGACAGGTTACCAGCCAAAATACTGTGAAATTGTTATTGTTTGTAACTGGTCCTCTGAAACATTTTACTTAGCAGACAAAATTAACTAAGTAACATTGGTAAGAAATGTTTTTGCAACAGACATAAGCTGGCACTTTGTCCACACTCATTGCTTTCAAATTCACTAATTCATGACATGCACAAGGCCTAGACATTTTCTGTGAGAGGGCAAGGCCATTTTCATTTTGAAAAGTGCACTCTGAAATTCTTAAGGTCTAAGGGGAAGCTTTTGAAGGGGCACCAAACCAAGACCAGGGCAACAGGGGCAATGGCCTCCATGTAATACCAGGCTGGATGCAGACATTTTTGTTGAGTTGTACTTTCTCCTCACCTCAACTGTTTGCAGTGAAGCAAAGTTATTAGCCAAAATAAGCAAGTTGGTCACTAAATGAAAACAAATAATAAAAGAAATTACGAAAATGTCCTTTAAAAAGTTCCAAGCTGATGAGATAAACCTTCACTAACAAAAAACACATAACAGTTTGAAACCTTCTCTATAATAAAATATAGCACTCCTTTGTGCATTTAGTTGTATAAGTTTGGGAGAAAAGTCTGAACAAGGTTATGGTGTGAGAAACACGAGGCCTTTTTTCATTGTTCCAGAAAGCCAAGATTGTTGTCATTGCAGTTATCCTCAGTATCTCCTTGCCTGTAGGGGTAGTGGTGCGATTCAGCATTTGTATGTACATCTTTCTCCACTCTTTTATTCTTGCACTGATTAATTTCTGTTTCTGCAAGAAAACAAAATGAGATTGTGCATTTCAAATCAAGAGCTGGGGACAAAAATAATGTCACACTATGCAGTTTTTCTGCAGAAGAACTTTTCTGCTGTATAATTTATTTGATCAGATTAAAGCTGGTGAATTCAAAGTTAAGCGGTCACTTGTGCCTAAGGAAGTCAGTGTACAAGACATTTTTCAAATCCAACTTGCAAACTTCTTGTACACACTTAAGGTGATGAAGTTGTTATCTGGGTACTGTTACCTAGAATCTTCAAAATTGTGATGTTAGGAATAATAATAGTAATAATAATAATAATAATAATTTATTCTTCATTTAGCGCCTTACATAAAATCTCAAAGTGCTGTACAGGAAATCACAACAAAATATACAGTACACCAGAAAATCAGTAAACAAATAGTACGTTAACTATATACCAAAGAGTAAAAGCACACAATGGAGAAGTAAAAGCACACAAAGGAGAAGTAAAAACCTGCAATCACTAAACAATCCTTGTTAAAATTTAAAATTGCATAAACACCATAAAAGTATAAAGACAACAGTTTAAAAACATTATTTAACATTTTTAGAGTGCCCTCTCCTTTTGAGGATGATCAAAGGCACATCTTACAATACAAATTCCATAAAAATTACATCAAAATACACCAAATAAAGTCCCAAAATGCAAAAAAGTACCAATCAACATACAGATGCAGCACAAAAACAGCCCTAATAACACCAAAAATTGTTTTAAAGCAGACACCCTCACCCCTATACAAGGGGGAACAAAACAATATAATAAAAATGGTAAAGTGAAGAATGAAAAGAGAGTAAAACCTGGAATGGCATAAGCCCCTTGGTCTTTATACTGGGGAGTCTTTTACTTTTGCCTTGAGCATGATGTGCCCGAATTGTGGCCACTTTTAGAAACCATGGCTTTATCTTGGGCTGCATCCTCCTCTTTGATGACCTGTATTGAAAGTGTACGCTGCTCAAGCCCAAGCCCAAGACAAAAGTGGTTAGGCTCCTTTTATCTAAAGTATCAAACTTATTAGTAATAATAATAATTTATACTTATAAAGCGCCTTACATCCATGACTGGACCCCAAGGCACTGTACAAATTAAAACAGACCAAAACTAGAGGAAGAAATAATCAAAGAGCATTAACAAGTGACTTCAAATATAAGACCACCAAAATGGACCAGCCAGTAATTAAACTACAAACCATACCACAAAAGTTTTAAAATTATAAAAAGTACCAACAAAGAAACATTTGTTAAAATTACTTTTACATGTAAATTCACTACGAACAGGGAATATGACAATAAGATGGCATGTCTTACCTTTGATCAACCCTCCTGTCCAAAGTCCTCGGTGAACTTGACATATTTGCCTAGATCGTCCTCATTGACTGATGGTTTAATACGATCTAATGATGCAGTAAGGTCTTTCTGTTAATGAAGCAAAAGACAACAATAACACATTATAAAGAATGTAGGTTCTTCAAGAAAGATACCACCACAAACAAATGTAAAGTCACTTGGATTAGTCTTTAAACTGTACATGTAGGCCCCATGTACTAGAATGAGTAGTGCATCCTGCAATCAGGGAGTCTTTGTACAACAATCAGGGAGACATTTCAAATTACATTCAACAAAATAGGTAAAAAAGTTTCCATAATCAGGGAGATTTTCAAATTTGTTCATCATAACATGAAAAGATTGGTTTATATTTTGGGAACTTTCTGCAGAATCAGGGACAGTTGGCAGCTCTAGGTAGTGCACGTAATAGAACCCAGAACATGTACTATGAAAGAGAAATGATTAAACAATACAGGTTTCCTCAGGCTACTGAGTTGAGGCATCCTTTAGCAAGTTTGATCCAGGACCAATAGTCAACTAGCTGTTGATTCATGACGTGCTTAGGGCATGCGCACTGAAGTTGCAGTTTGAATGACTCTTGTCGTGTCACGTCAACCAGGGCTGGAAATTTACAACAAACAGCCGGCCTGACGCCAGTGATTTCAGCATGGGTCAGTTAACTCACAACTAAACAAAAGCAGCAGAACTGTAGGTTGTGTTTTTTAAAAGTTGGCATGAAGTCTGAAAAATATCTTTCAATTCTGTTGAGTTTTAAAGAATTCTTACCCACAAAATAATTAGATAAACCCTCTCTATGCTTGTTCAATTAAAACATTTAAAATGTTAAACTGTGTAGGTACTTTTTGTGTTTCTCATTTCAATTCTGGTCTTTTTAAAAACAAATTTTGATCCAGTAAGGGTTTGAGCTACAAGACCCTTGGTCTTGTGGATTTGCAATCCAATATTTAAGCCCTGTAAATGCACGACCATGAGAAAAAGGTTTGTTTACATATTTGCTCTCTTAAGTGGTAAAGTGTGCGTCAATTGTGGGCAAAAAGAACCCCAAAATGCACAGCAAGCTTTTTATGAAATAAGTTAATCATTTGAGCATTAATTGTAGCAAAGAAATGGTAAAATGACATCAGCGTGATTGTTGTAATAATAAGTTGGATCAAAGCCATTTTCCTTCCTGATAACTTAACCATAATTGCTTCATAAAAAGTTGGGAAGGTAGTGCATTCTGCTCTACCAGCCAGGCTCCTAGTGGATGATACCCGTGCCTTCATCTTTATGGACAGTGAAGGGAGTAACCCTGTTTCAGCCCAAAAAGAAGGTGGCAACGAGTCCTTGAGCGGGGTCACAAGTTACAGCTTAAATTTGAACTAATCAGACCAGCGACAGTTGGTATGTCAAATTATTTTGGGCAAGCTTTTGCACATCAACCTCGAGCACCAGATGGGCAAACCCTGATACAATTGTGTCGTACACATTCATTAAAAACTGTGTTTATGTGTTGAATGTCTCTTACGTACATGTAACTAAGCAAAAGCTTGCCCAGAATCATGTGACACATTAACTATCTCATTAGTCTGAGGAATTCAAATTTAAATGATAACTTATGGCATTTTAATTTGACATGGAGTCATGTGCTCAGAAAATTTGTTTTCTGTGCAACACAAATCACACAAGTGAGAAATAGCCTAATTAACAGTATTTTTCACTGTCTGAGGGCGAGCGTGAACCAAATGTATGTGATGTAAAACAAGTAAAATTAAATGGATTTCTTTTATTGTTGTTATTATAATTATTATTATTTATTTGGCCATAGACCCCTTGCATATGATGTCACACGCTCAAAAAGCGCCCTCACTGAGGCCAAAAAGCGCCCACCCTACTACTAATAATAATAACTAGTTCTTATAATAGCGCTTTTACAATAACGTATCAATGCGCTTTACATTAGTGCCCTGGTCATTAAGCCCATAACATTCCTTTAATCTTTCTCAGCTCCCTGGGGAGTATACAGCCCGAGCTGCTGTGGTGCTCCAAAGCTTTTTCATACACAATATCAACCTCTACCCTAACAGGTACCCATTTATACCCCTGGGTAAAGAGAAGAAGAGAAGCAATTATAGTAATGCATCTTGCTCAAGGACACAAGTGTCATGACCGGGATTCGGACCCATTCCTTCGATGACTTAACCACCAGAACTTAAAAACCGCTTGGCCAAGACACCCTACAACTGAGGCCAAAGAAGGCGAATCGTTCTTTGTGCATAAAAACATGCGCGTGACCTCAGCGTCCCTGTAGCGTTCCGCAATATGCAAGAGGTCTATTGATACACAGTAACAACACACAGGCATTCCAACTAAGATAAAACTGTCATTGTTGGCTAATCAAAAACACAGATAATTGAAAATAACCATGAACATACCACTGTAACCCTTGGTTCAGCTAGCTTCTCTCCTGGTACCTCGAGCCATGTCATCTCTCTGCCTTGGGGGTCACCAGGTGAACATGGGGTCAATAGGTCATGGAAAATGACATTGGGATCCTGTGGTGAGGGGCCTGTAATCTGTTGAAATAAGCACAGTGGTGGTTGAAATTGGCAAGCTTTTTAAGGGTTACAATTCAAAGTTGTGAAATGGATAACAATTTTTTCCTTTGCTTCTTATAATTTTTTTTCCAGCAATGGGAGAAGTGCTGACATTCCGACATAAACCTAAGTATTAACATTGTGACCCCAATGAATAATGCAAACGGCACAGATTTCCCAGTCAAATGGAGGTTGAAAAAACATGCTTATGGGTTGCAGACATGATATTTGACAAAAAAGTTTGACAATTTTGTTGAGTTTGAGGGCTGGCCTACATGTACACATGGAAAAAGCTTGTATAGACTTTTCAGGCTGTTTCATAACATTTTGGGTGATTTTTATGAGGGCAAAACAAATCAGAATCAAATTAATGTAGGAAGAGTTTCATACTATTTTGGCGTTACCTTTACAAACTGATGTGTGATTGAAGCACTATAAGTACTGCCTAAAAACAAATCCACATGAATTCTACTCCAGTGGGATTGAACCCACCAACCCCGCCATTTTACAGCAGATATCTTAACCCTCCATACCCAAGCTCACCATCATTGGAAAGAGAAAGCTCAGATCTTTCCAATGACGGTAAAATTAAATAGGATTGTTGTTATTATGCAAATCGCTTCGAAGTGGAGTAGAAAGTTCCAAATGCCAAACACCTATGGGGCGCCATTAGGTTGTGAGCAAAAAAGTTTTTGGGTTTACAGAACAAACTGAGGAAACAAAGACCAAGAACTTGGACATTTATTGGCCGATTTCAATGATTTTTGAAGTATATGAAAGGAAACTCAATAAGTAAGACAATTTTTGTTACTGATTATGCTCTAAAATGAAATCTTCAAGGTAATAATAGAGTTTGTAAAATCAAGCTTTGAACACAAGCTTCCTGTTGTCTGAGAAAGTGTGATTCACACTGAATTGGTCAAAGATTGTGGGCTCCAGCAGTTGTTTATGTCAAAAGAACTTGGGGCTGTAAGGGTTAAAGCAATGAACATGGGACCAAAGTGGTCCCAAGGTCGTTCGAATACAAGCGAGATCTGCACTGTCTATAGGGAAAACACAACTTTTGAACATACCATCTTAAAATGTGTAGCCGTCTGCACTTTGCGCACAGGTTCCATAAGAGCGTTTCTGACCACGATGCTGATATCGGCACCAGAGTATCCTTTACTCAACTCAGCCAGGTACCTGTAATCACCTT
The DNA here is from genome assembly GCA_032357145.1 of Evasterias troschelii. Classification (NCBI taxonomy): domain Eukaryota; kingdom Metazoa; phylum Echinodermata; class Asteroidea; order Forcipulatida; family Asteriidae; genus Evasterias; species Evasterias troschelii. The sequence continues at coordinate 4,281,513 of JAUELU010000053.1, read as the reverse complement.
CAGTCAGTTCACAAGGCGTCTTACCCATGTGAAGTTTGAACATTGTGCAGCGAGCTTGCTCCTCGGGTAGGGGTATATATATTCTTCTTTCAAATCTGAACGAAGAAATAAATTTCTTGGTATGTAAAAAGTAACAAAAAAATTGTCTGATTGATCGGACCACTCGGTAAACAGTATAGAGATCAGAGCCCAATATCAAAGAGTAGGCCTGGAATGACACAGAGGTCATGACCTTTGATACCCTGTGTCATGTTTCAAGTTTCATGACACAAACCAATCATGATACTACCTTTAAGCAGCTCTATGAATATTGAGCCCTAAGGTTTGGGGTCTGGTGCTTATGTGTCTGACAATGGGCTCTGGTGTTTCTGTGTGATTACAATGACACAAGGATTTTCCAATCCATATAGTTTGTTTGTTTATTTGTTCACTTGCTTGCTTCGATGATCTTCCCAACAAGGGGACTCAGCAAAGCTCCCACAAGAGGATATTAACACCAAGCAGGCAACAGCCAATCTCAGTCTCATACAAGCATTGGTTTAATGTCTACGATTATGAACTGCACAAATCAAGAAATTGTGATTATTGAGTAACTAAATGACAGTATTTACTCTGGTCATTGTGAAATCAGGGTGTGTTTACCTTCTTCTGATGGCAGCGTCTAATGTCCATGGGATGTTGGTAGCTCCTAATACAAGTACCTGATCATTGTCCACTCCCACTCCTACATCACAGGGGAAAAAAACATACAAAGTCATGAAGAGTTGGCTAACACTGAATGGCCAGGGCTCAATTCCATAGCTACCGCGGAATTCTGCGTTACCGCCCATAGCTTAATGTACCTTAAATGACCCAGTAAGGGCAGAATTCTGTGGTAAGAGCAATGAAATTGGGCCCTGTTTCCTTGTTAATTCCGAATCCTAATTAGAAATGTCAACTTTTACAATTTTGTTTGTTGGCTCCACCAAATGTGTTCCTAAAACACCACCGCCCTTTGATTTGTCAATAATACCATGCATATAATGTAACCTGGGGATTGTGAGTGTAACAATCTTGTTTATTCATTCATTCAATCATAAATGGAATATTAAAAGTTTGCAAATCGCAGCATCAGCTGAATTGCAAGTGAAGTTACAATCAAAGCAAAATATTTTCAAGAAAACACAATAAGCATAATATACAAGTTAAAACAAAAGGTTAAAACAAACAAGGCTACTTAAAATGCACAAGGAAAAACATACTTCAGTCAAACTTATAAGTTAAGCAAAGTACTGACACAAACAAAATAAAACTACAATAAAAGGGAAATACAGATTTTTAAAAAGCATAAGAAA
>JAUELU010000053.1:3926133-3944857 GCA_032357145.1 Evasterias troschelii | reverse complement strand
TGAAAAAAGACAAGCAACAAATTCAGGCATCCACATAAACACTCCAATTGTCTTCTAAAATGCAGGGTCATAAGTCATGGTAGACGCGCATTGTTCGGAGGTGTGTAAACACATGTACCATTCCTTTTGTGTACGTTTTGACACCCAAAATGGCGGACAGGAGACGCGCGTGCAAGTGCGCTGCGCATTGTGCAGTGGGTCTATACCTTTCGGGTAAATACTCCAAAAATGAATGACCATAAAAACTGAAATGGTGTACAGCGCTGCAGCTGTTGAGGCATTCTACAGCTGTGGGGCATGGTCCAACTTTTTGAACTTTTTCCCAAGCACAAAACTGTTGGCATTCTGGACCAACATTGGACCATGCTGAGCTGAAACAAGGGCCTCAGAATGTTTTCAGTTGGAATTTATCTTTAACTTTAGAAGCACGTACTGTGGAATCTGGGGCATTTTAAATCATGATGTAATATCTTGATGGGTTTTTTGTGAACTTTGCTCAAGTTCCCACCTCCAAAAAAAAAAAATAATAATAACTTTCTTTTTTTATTTTATTTGTTGCATCTTCCATAATTCCCATGGATGTACATGTATCAGCACGCAATCAACACATATCGGTCCAATACGCTAGTTTATGTATGGGGAGAGTCCAGTGTCAAAAGGGATAAGAACCCCTTGAATGAGGCTAGCCCCTCTTAGTATTTTCCTTCATAGGCCAAGTACCTGGCTCAGAACCTTGACGACATTGTTAAAATGCAGCAGTACTGCACTGCGAGCTATCTTCACGATGTTGTACAGCGCCTCACAGGCAAAGTATCTGGTCCGACTGTCAGGATCATTGAAGCATGCTATGACAGGCTCGATCAACTGGGGAAGAAAGGCTGTAGAGTCCTGGGGAGGAAAAAATGACGAGAAACACAATCTAGTTGTTATATCAAGTAAAAACCTGGGAAAACTGGCTGTGTAAGCTTTAATACAATTTTGGGTTGAGTTAAAAGGAAAAATTTAGCAGAGCAGGATTTGAACCCGTGACTTCCAGATTAATGTGCCGGTAATCTACCAACTGAGCCAACCATTTGGTGCTCAATATGGGGCATGGTGTGCCCCCACCCCCACCCACCCTTTGTGTCATAATTGTGTGTTTGGAATCTCAGAAAATCTTTATAGAAATTAAGGGGGCTACTTCTGTACAAGAGAAAATTAGTGTGTTAAAGCATGTAAAGAATGGGAACATAAAGGTGATACCCTTTGACCCATATCAGGCATGGTAATAGAACCATCCACATGTAGCTCTAATGTTGGCAGTCTCCCTATTTTGTCACTTTCTTTGTTCGGGGGCGCCAGTCAGAGGCCATTCAACTGGAAACTGCCGTGTACCAGGGATCACAACCAATTTTAAGATAGGCCTACAACCTGGGAAGTGGCAGAACAGGGATCACCTTTTTTTTTCTTCAAAATGTCAAGAACATTTTGCATTATTTGTCTACACAGAGACTATATTAACCTTTCCCATGGCGATAGCAAGAGCAGCAAGCCCAATCAGACCTCCTTTACGTGCATTGCCATTGGCAGAGAGAGCAAATTCTGTCGTCAGAACATGGAGAAGTTTTTCGATCTGGTCTGTGCTATTGGATTGCACCAGCTCCCGCACCAATCTGATGGGGTAAAAAAAATAGACAGTGTACAGTCTGATGTCACTGATGTTTGAAGCTTTACATGTTGTGGACGATACGAAGTAATAGATAGTAAATTTGCAGGTACAACCACAAAATCTCATTTGAGAGAAGTCTTCGTTCTGGTGAAGACCCATTGTGATTTAAATGGTTTGAACAGTATACTCTGCTTGCCTTCGAGAGTCAAATGTAACTCGTACACGAAGTTTCATTTTATCTTAATGAACAATTTTTTCCCCTAGTCTTGGACCATCATGAGGATCGAGGGTTAGAACTAAGGCAAATAACCCAGCTAAAGCTATAGAAAATTGAGCATCACTAATTTTTTATTTTTTTTTACCCCACAAAAGGTACTATTTTCATCAGCTGAATGACTGTGGTCAGTGTCCATGTACAAGATGGAAGATATAGAACTTATAGAGTAAAGTTTTCTGGATTTTCAGCATTTTCTCCAACATCCACACACATGAGAGGTGAGAAAATGTTAGGATTTGTTATGTGAACGTCATTCATTTTCATGCAGTAAGCATCGGAAGGTTAGCAGTACACGTACAGTTAATACAAAGTTAGCAGACCCAGTAACTGTGGCGCTGTACTAGTATTTTTTCGAAATTTTGACATCTGGGGTTGTATACTAGTATTACTAGCGCCCCAGAGAACTATCGTAAAATAGACCATCACGATCCACCTCTCGCTTGTTTGACAGGTGCCCTTTCTCAACCGCGTGGTCATCACGGTTGAGGCAGGGCACCCATCAAATTTTAGACGGGTGCTCTGCTACAACCGTTATGACTACGCAGTTCAGGCAGGCCACGCGTCAATACAAGCGAGAGTTGGATCGTCATGGATTGTTTTTCCTATTGTTGATTTAAAAAATCATTAATTTGGAGCACAAAACATGATAGTAAGTACAATTAAATGCCTGATGTTGCATCTTAGACATATTAAGAAGCCAGTAGGCTTTTTTAAAAGTTATTAAATTAATTCAATTCAATTCAATTAATCTTTATTATATCCCGAAAAGGGTAATTCAAATGCTCGCATACAGTAAAAACATTGAAATATTAAAAACATTAAAATTGGTTTTAGGGATATATACAATAACACTAAAAGGTATATAAGACAAGAAATTTTCTTTTTCATTCTGAGGCATTTTTTGTTGCTTGGTGTGGTCAAATCATTGCAAATTTGGGTCTTTATATATTGCAGCTACGATAATCCTCTGGGGCGCTAGTACGAATGCAGATGTCAAAATTTTGAAAAAACAATTACAGCGCCCCAGTTACTGGTCTACAAAATCAGCTGTTAAGCAAATCTATGAAATTAGGCCCTAGTGTTTACACACTGAAGTTTTAAAAAACTGTGATAATTTGTATCGTAAATTGACCTACTTAGGACGTCCTGTATTCAGGGCGACCCTGAAATCAGGAGGCAAATCTTTTACCTCTCTGCGCGCGATGTTAACAGTCCCTAGATACAATTTTCTGGTTTGACTTGCCAAGCAAAGAGTCTCCTCTCCTTTGACCAAAACTTAGAAACATGTATGGCTCCATTGGTTAGTTGCACTAAATGCAAAAAGTTGTGGTATTTTAGGCATTTCTACAAGGTACAAAGATATGTCATACTGTCGGGGCCATACAAAAAAATGCCCATCGAAAAAGTTATATCAAACACTTTTTCAATTCACAACTCATGATGATCAAATCATGCGACTGAACATTCTGCTGAGCATTCTGGGGGAAAAATACAGAGGCTTAAAGAAGCCATGTGCCAAGAAGCCATTTTCTAATAGTCTGGAGAATTTGTTTTGTATCCCTCTTATAATTATTAATATTATAATAAATATTAAAAATTTAAACATCGCTCGGCTTAGTGATTCAATTATCACTGTTTATTTATATGCTTTATTAAAATTTTCAAGAAACATAAAAAGACACAAACTAAATAAATATCAGATTTGAAAGCCAAGAATTATTTACACTTTTTGTTGTTGTTGCATATTTCATGGTAATTTTAAAAATTGAATAAAAAATATTTTGAATAAAATGAAAACAATGCTGGCTATATAGTCCTACACAAAGTCTCACAGAGCACTCGTAGTCACTGCAGATGTTTCTTCCACGTACGGCTTCACCGGGACACCATACTTTCTTGTTTGCCTTGAAAACAGGTAAAACTCCAAATAAATGGGACGCAAAGTCATCGAAGATCGGTGCGTGGTGTGAAAGTTTCAATGTTCATCAAGTTTTAGTATATGTTTGCATACTTCTTATAAACAAAGGAAGGTAATTAGGGCATCAGTTGATATATGGCATCATTTACTTTTTTATTTTTTTCCATTCAAAGAAAAGGCAAAGTACATCGAAATTAGGACAGGGGAGGATAATAAACAAACTATTTCCTGCAGTGTGACCGGACTGTGAATGAATTGTCATATTTTGAAATTGTAAATAAAAGTTCAATTGTACTATTTTTGCGGGCACCTATAATGTTCTTCTAAATAAGGGCTGGACACTATATCAAACTGTATGGTTGGATTCCGTATGGTTTACTACAATTTTGCAATTGCAGCCTTGTGATTGTATGAATGTCTGAATCTGATGATTTAACAACAGCAGTACACAGAATCAACTCAATCAGCTGATCCCGTTCTAATGTAAACGAAAGCCCAAGCCCAACTCATGAACTTACTCACCTGTCAATTTCCAAGGCTGCACCCTTTCTTTTCTCGTACAATTTGTCGCTCAATGCTCGAGCAGTGGCAGGTGGCAGTGGCCAGAAATCCTGCACCCGATCTGCCATAATGCCACAAAATATTGGAGAGCTTTCTGACGATTTATTAACCAAAACACAGAACGAAAAATGTCCGTAATTTGCTCAAAAGTAGGTGGTGTCGTGTACCCCGAGCCCTTATACAAAAATCTAACAGTTAAGAAAAGCCTTAATGTTAGAGCCAGACTACAATCTGATTCATCTGACCACTAGCCTTCATTCGATCCGATTGTTAACAAAAATATAAGGGAACCTGACTTAAACATTAGTGAGAAAGTTTGAGGGAAGGTGGGCGGGCCCGGGAAAGTTTCTGAAAAGTTTTGAGATTTAAATTAAAACTAGTGTTCGTTGTAACTGCGTTCCGAGGACATCGCCGGTTACTTGAAGACAGAGAAATAATTTAAAGGTGATTGTATAATTGTGTAATTGCTTTGTTAATTCAATTCCTAATGAATGGTGGGGTTGCTTGTTTTGGGGCAAAAACTATCCCAGCTAGGCTAGGGTAGGACTGTTGGTGTTAGAGTTGTTAGGAATAGGAGGCGTAAGCTATATAAATTAAAAACATTTAAATTAAAAACGAAATTTATTGAAAATGAAAGTTATCGTACAACAATACAACACAGGCTCAATAATATAATAATTTAATACAATCCTCATTTAAGTTTGCACTTTGTGATCGAACGCCTAAATAAGGGTCAGTTACTTTAGTCTAAAGTTGTAATTAGTAATAGTAGGTTCATAATTAAGCTCTATAAATTAAAGTGTTCGTTGGGATCTGTTTTATTAACAAAAATTATTCAATTGTCCCTGTTCTTCACTTAAATTAATGGACCAAATCACAAAAATTCAGGGACAAGTTTTTACTGTCACACACCTGGTGTCAGAAAGGTAGGCCTATTTAATAATAATGAAAAACAATAATAATACTTTACGTCATACTCATAGCATAATGTATCAAATTTTAAAATAATGTTTGTTCTTTTTCGAAGGGAGGAAAATCATTGGCTCTTCATTCAGATTTATTCACTTTGAGGCAACCTGATTTAAAGCCTGGATGATGGCAACTGCACACACCACGCCCTCCATCTTTTTCGCGAGGGTGCCAGACTTCAAGGATCTGTGTTCAATCACACTGAACGTAGATGACAGTTTGTCGCAATCAGGGAGCGGAGATCGAAATTCAACCAAATATGTGGGGTCTCAACCTCAAATTATCAAATGCAGGTGAATGTATTTACAAAACCTTAACATGTCTTTATAAATATAAAAACACTTTCTGCTTGAATTTGTATTTTTTTAAAAGGAAGAGAAATTGATTTCATAGACTGTCAACATTTATTATCTAAACACATGATGTAGTTGTGAAGTCAGGGTTCTCTGAAAAGCAAAATTTCTTACTTTACTAGCCAAAAACCCTAATAAAAGATGACAAGAAAGAAAGTTTTAGTTTTAGATGTGGAAGGAAAACCCCAAGAATTATTCCAGGGAAAACCCACGCAATCAGGTAAGGACTGAAAACCCAATCCACAGAGTGCCTCTTATCAGGATTCAAACCAGGGTCCTAGAGGTGTAAGACAAGGAAAGCTATACCCCAATGTCAAACCCAAAAGTACATCCTTACCCCCAGATTATTTATAGGAAGGAAAATATCAAAAAAACTTGTGGAGTATTGTCAGGCTATCCTCACAGTGGGTTTCAACTTTCATATTTACCAGCCCCGCCCTCCCCACATCCCTCAACTTCCATGTTATGTCACCTACCTCCATGGTTTTATTGGTGACTTTGAACCACAACATGTTGGTCTTTATTTCAGAGAGTTGATATTCACCGAGCCCACAATACTGGCTTCCCCGTCCCTTCAACAGGAAAAAAATATTTACGTTATCCTGCAACAGTCGCTGTGGAAATCCGGACGTCTTCAAGCAAGGTGTCAAAAGATGGGCCTTCAGGTATAGTCCAATACTGATACCCTATAATTGTCGCACCTTGGTCGCATCCTCAAGCTATCACTGTGACATTTGTAGCTGGTTCTCAAGAGCTGCAGTCTGTTACTGTTTTGTTGTCATTTGCAAGGCTCACGTTTTAGCAATATTAATGAAGAAAACAGGGAATTTCAATATTTCTTAATTATTTGCAAGCCTAGAGAAGGCACTCCACAAATTATGACCACACAATCATTAATAGAGTGTTCCTGTATGACTTGAATTTAATCTTTGAGAGGGCAAGGCCATTTTCATTTTGCAAAGGGCATTTCCACTGAAAAATCTTAAAGTTTGGGAACAAACGAAGGGGCACCAAGGCAAAGACCTTGGGCAACAGAGGCCATGGCCTCCATATAACTCCAGGCATGCACCAGGGCTCAAATGGGATGGGGGAATCCACATGACCACAGATTGTGTAGCTCAAACCTTTTACTGTACTGGAATTCTTTTACAAGACCAGAATCAAAATGAGAAAAAACAAATGTTTTCATACAGTTTAATGAAACTTTTTATATTTGAAAATTTATCTCATTTATCTTTTGGGTAGGAACTCAACAGAATTGAAAGATATCAGACTCAAAGTCAACACTTTGAACATCATTGGCCAAATTTTTCAAGATATTATACACAGTGAGGTATTTTCATTCAATTGAAAAAACACAAGACTGTTGGACTTGTCCAGTAGGGAGTTTACTGGCCTTACGCTAAACTCACTGGCTTCGGGCTTGTCGACCAGTGTACACTTTGAGCCCTGTCCGCGCTGCCTTTTCTGACTTTAATTTGTGCGATGATCAAGTAGCAAAAATTAACACAAATGAAAGGGTCACTTTTATACTTTGGTTCCTGAAGGCACCGGGTTCGAAAAGTATAATCTTAAAAACAGATTGTGCTATTTTGTTAAAATCAAAGGGGCACAGTGCTTTCAGAATAGGCGTAAAAAATAGAAGTAAAAAAATAATGGTTCTCATAAATGTCCCTTGAAATTGTATGGTTTTTGTGTAATTTCATGACAGCCACTGTCCGCTATTTTGTAAAACCAAATGTTTGACTCCACAAAACGGCAGACTGGATGTTCAGCTGGTCGTATTTCAAGGGACAATTTTTCTAATCACTACTCACTAACTTAAAAACACTGCAGGTGTTTCTGTGCATGAAAAACTCTTGAAAAGGAAAAGGAGCAATACCATACAGCAAAATGTTGAGATATTTGAAGGTATTTTATTTGTGTTTTGTATTTTTGTGTGTTTATGTGTGCAGGTGAGTAAACCAATGAGAGTGATCAGTCCAGTGTTCCAGGCATGTCTTGCCTACACCATCAGGGCCAAGCTAGCACCGCTGTGGAACAAGGCAGGGACTTGTTACTTACAAGGCAGAGACTTCTTGGTTGGGTCTGGCCACATGGCAGCCATTGGTAAGTGCTGATCCTAATAAGGAACCATGGAATTGTCAAAATATAAATGAGATGAACCTGAATCGAGGGGAAGAGAACAAGAACTTGACACAGGCAAAATAAACGATTTAGGTTCTAAAACCAGAAATGAGAATAGAAATTGTGTAGGGGGGGGGGGGGGCTAAATTAAGGATACTTTGTCTTTAAATTCTCCATACAGTGATGCATTTAGACAATCACTCTTTCTGTTTAGTTTGTTCTGATCAAACTTTCAGACATGGAATTGAATGTGACTGAAACTGAGATCTGTTTTGCATTGCAACCCATGACGAGAAAACAACTTAATTTTATTTTTACTTTTACATTTTTTTTTATTTATTTTTTTTTTGGGGGGGGGGGGGTATTAGAAGTGTAATTTCTTAAAGATTATTTGGATTTAAATTCTTCTTTGTAATGCATTTGTGTGTATGTATGGGCAACTATTCTTTCTGTTATTACATGTAGTTTGTTCTGATCCAATTTTGTGTATTTTAGACATGGAATTGAACGTAACTGAAACTGAGATCTGTCTTGCATTGAGACCCATGATGGCAAAGCTCCCACGGTGTACCGTAAGTTAATTTTAAACAATTTATTTTTGCAGATTTGTACAGTTTTTATTGTTTATGCTACTACCTAAAGAGGATATCCAAGGCAAGATAATTTCCCATCAAAAAGGGTAAACATTTTGTGCACAGGCTTGAATGCCATTTGAAGAATCTGTGTCTCGAAAGTTCAAGGTTTAAGCAAAACTTTCTTCAATTATTACTTTTCAAGTAACTTTTTGTAATTCTTTTCACAGATTGCCGACTTTGAAGTGTGTAGACCAGTTGTAGAGCAATTTTTCCAGTCCCAAAATAATGTGATATTGGAATACTCCATTGAGAATAAATGGTGTTACGTCTTACCAAGGTGGGTTTTAAAATTAAAGTAAGTTGAGGGCCTTGAAAACATTAGAATAACTTCTGTTTTCTTGTCTGCTGAATGTTTTTATTGATGTTTTAAATGAATTAAATCTGAGATATGTAGATAACTCACAACAAATCTACAAGTGGATAAAAAAATGGCAGCTTGGTTGGGCCATGCGACTTGGCGATAAATGTTGTGGATGGGATGCCTTAGAGGTGTCATCGTGGGCTGACCTGACCGGGTGGACAACATCCGAGATTGGTTAGGATGTAATACCACCGAACTGGCAGCAGTACTGGAAAGACGGGCTGTGGTGGGAGCGGTACCAGTGACTCCAGCCATGAGGAGACCTATGTCAAATAGTTGTGGTAGAAGTAGTAATCATCATGAACATTGAGTGTACAATTAAAGTTAATAGTTGGTTCCCAGATTAAACCAGCAGTTTTGTTTAATTATGTTTGTTGTTCTTGTTTACAGCTTGAAGAAAGGCAAGGTAGTTAGCATCAGTCATGAGATCCCAGCAACAAGTCCCTTCAAGACGTACAAAGACATCAGAAGATACTGGAAGAATGCGGTATGTACATCATCATCATAATACTAATAATACTCATGGGAGAATATAATCCTTACTCGCAGCTGAGAAGCTGAATTGTGAAGGATGTGGATACAACGTGGTCGTGTTGCAAGCGCAAAAGGCAGCTTTAATATACGTAATTGCACAACTCTAATCTCACTGCATTAAAAGTTTTTCCTTGTAGGAGGTGGAGATGCCACTACGGGGGAAACAATACGTACCCCTTGTTGTGACCCAACCTCTAGATTTCTGCTGATGAAGAGTCTATAAACCTCTAGAATAAAACACCTGTTCATCTCCAGACCAGAAAGGCGCTGTGAAGAAGCCTTATCAGGACATGCAGGATCTGTCAATTTTGAGTCAATCACTGCATGCTATTCTCGTTCTGTGGAGCCAGCTCTGTCTCAATGACACAAATTAAAATATTTCTTCCACTTTTCTCATAATGTTTTCATTAAGTGAACACTTTTGTTTTCAAACTCTGAATGATTTTGTGCCTGTCTGTTATTTGCAGTATGGATACAGGCTTCCCGATTCCAGCGCCGGCTTGATGTATTACAACATCTACTTCCCAGCTATTGGACCAACACTTTTCACGTATCCTTCACAAATCCATCATGATGGAGTAGCTGTCATAAAAACAATGTTAATTACTAGTGGAAAGTTGTGGCTGAGCAAATCAACAATAGGATGGTTGTTATACTTGTGTCTTTGAGCAAGGCCATAAGCTGGATGAAACACTGAGTCCCAAGTGTGTTGTGAAATGTACAAAGTAGTAAAGACAAGGCCAAATTTCATAGAGCTGCTAAAGCACAAATAATAGCTAAGCAAAACAAAAGTATGCTTACCAGAATAAGGTCAACATTCAAAGTAATAGTTAACCTGTTGAAGACAAATGACCACACTTTCATTGTATATTTCTGGTAATGAAACCAAGGATGCCTCATAAGTGAACTTTATCACTGTACTTGTAGACCGCAAGCTTCAGGGTCCTGTAAACAGGGGTGCTTGATATGTAAACCAGAAACACTGGGGTTAACCCCTACTGTTCCACATTAAGTGTTCTGGGTTCTTTTATGTGCACTACTAACCTGAATAATCCTAGTACACAGGACCTATTGTTTTACGTTCCATCATAACAAAGCAATTTGGTAAAGTATGTCGACCAGGACTCGAACCCACACACTGCTGATCAGACATACTTGAGTGCAATGCTCTTAACCCTTCATCCACGAAACACCTTCAATCTTAAACTGTTTTATTTTTTAACATTTTTCATTTGTGAGGTTTCCTCTCCCTCCTATAAAACCAAAGATTTGTCCTTAACCGATGCCTAACTAGCTATCCAGAGTACTGTATACGAAAGCAAGAAACAACACTGCAGACCAGAGTAGATCCAGCACCAATCATCAACGCATTCATTGCTGATCTGAGGTACAAGTTACCGTCAGTGTGCAGTACGGTCTTTGAAGTGACACCAAAGGCTAAGTTCACCAACACAGGGCTGTACCAGTCAGGGCAGAAGGTGAGGATAGCGTGAACAGGGCTTATAATTTTAGCCAGAAGGGTATCTTTTTGTTAAAACACAGTCGAGTGGGAGTCACTGCTGACAAAAAGGTCTGCGAAAAGGATTCAGCTTTTCAAACCTTCTCCTTTTTTATGTTTCAGGAGGGATGTTTGTCCGATTTGAACCTCTCCAGCACCCCACCCCCGACGTCTGTCCGTCGTATCCCCACACGTCAGCTGACTTTCCAAGGCTCCCTAAGCCCAAGTAGTTATTCATCATCATGCACCATGCCTGGTGCACCCCATCCAATCATTATACCGTCCAGGTTACCAGCTAATCTTTCCTCACCAGTCAGGGATCTGAACGGTATGTTCCCAATCACCAACGCTACTCAACCCCTGGGTGGCTTTCTCCCAAGAACTTCCTATGGTGATACGCAGTACACCATGCCACAAAATACTACATATTCACAGCCAATGGGAGCAGCTCAAAGAAACAGTCACACTTTCAGACCCATCAGTCAGTATGGAAGTCCGCAGCAAACACGGCCATCCTACCAAGCCGCAGCCAGTCAGGGTACCAGCTTCCAACCAGTTCTACAGGACAACAGAGCAAACTGTCACTTAACTCGTAATAACACTTACATTGACAACATCTATGCAAGGTCCCCACCGGTTGGTAACACAGCCCCATGCCATGTTCTCACCAACACTCCATACGTCATCCCTCAAATGAATGTCACTCCAAATCATATACAAGTGGTATCTCCAATTTCACATCCTATCATCCCACGGTTCCTTCCCAAACAACCTCGAATGAAGTACACCTCGAGTAGTTCAAATAGCATTCAGCAGAACACAAGGGTTGTACCAAAGTTTACACCGATCAAGAGAGCAAATATCCAACCAAAGAGGTCGCCCGGTGTGTCTGCGTTTACAACTAAGAGCAATCCAGCCACCATGACAGAGGAAGCCACTTTCCCTGGAAAAAGTCAGCAAATTGCAGCAACGAGCACAAGAGTGAATCTTGGTGTTTGTAAACCAGCAATTACACCGTCATTCAGACGCAAGGAGTCGTCACATAACTCCAACTTCACTCCCAGGGTGAAACAGACCCAGCAGACACTTGATTCCCTGATCAGAAAGAAAACAGAAACTCCTAAACCAAATCAGGGAGGTGGCAAGACTGTGAAGCGAAAGTCAAAGGTAATTGTTATTTTAGAACTTTTTAAAACCACTTTATGCCTGTTGATGTGTATACACGCAAAATATTTCTAGGCAAGAATATGGTTGATATTTATATACGCCAAGTGTAACTACGGAGCGCCCTTGTTTGGATGCAGTCAGTTGACCCGCTGACGTGTATACGCGCCCCAAAAGTATTCCATTGCTACGCTTTGTTTCTCCCGTACAACAATAGTATTCACAAAAGGTTAAATAGATTCTCCAAACAATGGTACTTTGTATAAAAGAGAACTTGTACACAATCTGAAATAAAACTGTTTCAGAGTCTTTTGGAGACGAAGCTACAGTACTTATTATTTGACTCGGTAAAGGACTTCCATTGTTTTAAGTTGAGTTTTTATGTCTTGTTTCTGTTCCAGGATGATGGAGTAGAAGGTCAAATTGCCGGCAAGAAACCACGTTACAAGCCAAAAATACAGGAAGGAATTGACATCACGTCTCTGGCTGTAAACGATCAGGTAAGTATATATACATAAATGAAGAAATACTTGACAATAGTAATAACAATGTACATTTATAATGCGCCATGTCTGTCATAAATGACACTCATGGTGCCGAATTATCAAATCAAATACAGATTGTTAGGAATGATTTGTGTAATAAGACAAGATACAATTTGTTTTTACCCAACACGATGTGTGTAAAGCACTGTATACTCAGTACTTTCCCAAGGTCTGTGAACAATATCCACTATGCAAATCACTCGGCTGGGATTCGAACCCCTGACCTTTGCACAAGATATAACACCTTGAAAAGGATACAGGATGAGGTGGCGCTTTCTTTATATAGGTGCATTACACAACACATGGGACCAACAACTTTACGTCCAAAGCAATAATGGTCCAAATATAGCACAAAGCAATAATGGTAAAATAACTTACTTAAGGACACAAGCGTCAACACCAGGACTTGAAACCACACTCTGCAGATCAGAACACGAGCTGAAGTCTGGTGCGCTTGACTTCTCGGCTGTGAGGCCTGAGATAGTTCTGGTGATTGATTTAGCTTAGTGTGCTACATACTTGGCAGCATAGGCTTTATACTCCCCTTGGGAGCTGAGATGGTTTAAGGAATGAAATAAATGGCCCAGTGACCACAGGTAATGATGTGTGAAGCGCAATGATCAACCTTAATAATATTATCTAAGAATATAGCTCTGCATACCTATTGTAAAAATAATGGGTATTTTGAGACGAAGCTCTATAAAAGAGTATTATTATTATTATCATTCAAACTTCCCCCAACAGCTTTCTAAGGTGAACACCATCACGTTGGCAACCTGGCTGAAAGACAAGGGAATTGGGATCAAAGCAAAAGACAAAAAAGCAGACCTCATCCAGAGAGTCATGGAGTACATCCATTTAAACTCCACAGAGGATTAAAGGAGATAATCCCCTAATGAAAATAATCTCCTTATCCTAAATGATACAATAGTTCAAAAAACACCCTCTCCTTGAAGATCTCAAGTTTTCTGTAATCGATCAAGTAGATTTTGCCTTTCCTTCACTTCTTTGCACCCCGGTTCGATTCCCACCTCAAACCGGAGACTATCGGACCTGGATGGGTCTGGCCACATCTGACAACTTATCATATCTACATTCTCAACAGTGCCTCCTTTAAAAAAATTTTTTTTGCAGCCAATAAGCGTATCGGTCTATTTAAAAAAAACTTAACCGTTTCAATTACATAAATAAATTTGCTTTCAATTTTGTTAACCAAACAAAATGGACACTTTTGACATTTGGACATTCAACCATTTATTTAATATGCAACACCAATATGTGTACCCCTTCAATTTAAACTCTGACATGGTTCAGTTTGGCAAAATTTGTGTCCATTGACTATAACATTTAATGACAGAACAACTTGATTTTAACAACCAACAAAATCCTCATGTGTTTTTAGATTTATATTTACTTGGTCAAAACAAAATCCACAATTACCTGCTTGAAAATGCCCAGCCCGTATATTTCAAAAGTTGCACCTTGGCACCATTTAGTGCTTGGAAAAAAGACCTAAGTTATCTTTATCTCTTTATCATTGTGCGGCCATCTTGATTTTTCTCTGATTCAAATCATTGTAACCAAACCGAGGCTGAAAGGAAAAACATAGTCAGGTTTCATTTTCTTTATGGATATTAGCATTCATTACTGTTATTAGACACAGGGAACATAACCGGGATGGTGGCAGGATGATTAAGGACTCCTTAATCTGGGCCCAATTTCATGGCTTTGTCACGGAAGCAGGGAATTCCGTGCTTACGCCAAGTGTATTTCACGGGTAAGCAAGGATTTTTTGCTATTGCGTAGTCCATGTTACTAGGCATTCTACGCTTACAAAGCTAGCACAGGCGCTTGCTCGGTAAGGGGAGAATGGTGATTGCAAGCGCATAATTCGGCGGTAAGCAAAGCCATGAAATTGGGCCATGCTGGAGTAATTTCATAGAGCTGCTGTAAGCACTTCAATCTTAGCCAAGTCAAA
The DNA here is from genome assembly GCA_032357145.1 of Evasterias troschelii. Lineage (NCBI taxonomy): Eukaryota > Metazoa > Echinodermata > Asteroidea > Forcipulatida > Asteriidae > Evasterias > Evasterias troschelii. Next base: position 3,930,289 of record JAUELU010000053.1, on the reverse strand, counting down.
ACAGTTTAGAAGGGCCCAATTTCATGGCTCTGCTTACCAAGCAAGCGCCAAATTTCTGCGCTAGCTGGGCAAGTGTAGAGTGCCTAGTAACGTGGACTACGCAAGCACACAAGCAAAAATTCCCTACTAACAAATATGTTTGACGTAAGCATGGAATTCCCTGCTTACTTAAGCGCCGATTATTTGCTTACGGTAAGCAGAGCCATGAAATTGGGCCCAGCTAATCCGCAACATAGAATATTGCTATTAATGCCTGGTTTCTGCTTAACATATTAGTTTGCTGTATATATTTTATTCTTTGATAAGCAGATCTATGAAATTTGCCCCAGAAATCTGTTTTGAGCCCATTTCTGCATTACTTCACTATTTCCCATAGCACACAGTTACCTAGCAACAGAAAACCTGTAGAAGAACAATATGTGATTGTCTTTCTTCACACTCTTATTACAAGTGGTATCAGATGAAAAACAGGGCAATGTATCAGCCCTGGAATTTCATCTTTGAGAGGGCAAGGCCATTTTAATTTTGCAAAGGGCACTTCCATTGGATAATCTTAAGTTTTATGGGAAATCTTTGAAGCGGCACCAAAGGCCAAAACCAGGGGCAACAGAGGCTGTGGCCTCCTTGTAATTCCAGGCCTGATATCACACTAAAGAGAAATGTGTGCTCTTTCCAACAGCACACAGTTTGATTTCAAGAAAGTTTATAAATAATTGTTCAACGCAATGATTATTACATGGGCTCAGGCAGGAACAGTGTTTATGTACTGTGATCAGCCGAGCAGATTGGTAAATGAAAAACACATTTAAGAATTGCCCTTTTTTTTTTAAGGTACTGTAGTACTCAAGTGTTATAATATATAGTACCAGACCAAGATTAAGAACGTAATTAACAGAAAAACCTTTGTGAACTTTTAGTGATTAAGAACGTAATTAACAGAAAAACCTTAGTGAACTTTTAGTCCATTGAATTACCACAAGTTTTATCACAAATTTCACAAAGCTGCCAACATGGCCAAGGGGAAAAATATTGCAGAAAACGAATTGAACTTCTATGGGCCCCTTGCATGTATGTGCCACACTCACCATTTGGGGAGTCAACAGGGCCCAATTTCATAGAGCTGCTTAAGCTCAAAAAGTAGCTTATCACAACAAAATTTTGCTGACCAGAATGAGGTTACAAGCCAAACTACCATGTCACATGTACAATTTGTGACTGGTATTCTGCTCATTTCTGCTTAGCAGACAGTTGTTAAGCAATATTTTCTGCTTAAGCAGGTCTATGAAATTGGGCCCAGGAGAGAATGTAAACGTTGCCGCATAACATTCACACCACACTGTATCTGTGGGCTTTTTATCTATGATATACCACTCAGGGATGTTGACTCCCAAACTGGCACAACCAAGATAATTGTGATGATTAACGTGAGGTGAATTTGGTAAATAAAACAACGTTTGGAAGGGACCCAGCTGTACACAAAATAACAAAGTCATCACATGACCTTTTGGGTAGTAATTTGAACCAGTCTCATCCAAGACTGCTGGGATGGGCTGATGAGGTTGTGCACATTCTTGTTCAGGAAGTAGTGGTGAATGATGGGAACGATTGTACTGCTGATAGGCGCAATGTGAACTATCACATGTACATGTACGCACACAATATATGATATTGCATGGAGGCTGCATGGAGGCAACATGGATAATGTGAACAATCTTTTTAAATCAAAGTTTAATTAATTAGATAATTATTTACAAGGGATTTACACAATAGACCTACATTGTTATCAATTGTCAAAACTTTTGTGAACAGGTAGGGGAATGATACAATGCGCATTATGCATACATCAGCCCCATCCTAGTGCCTCCGGATGAGGCGATTTGGCCGAGTGATTTTTCAGTCCTTAGAAATAGTTCACATATTGAGTATGACCTAGTCTCTAATGCTGTACATTATATTTGATTCTTAGAACAGTCAGTGCATAATCTAAAAAATAAATTTTGTAGGAAATATAAGAGTTTCTGTAACAACGGCGGTTAAATGGAAAACAAATGAAACAAATTAATGCTTGGCAATTTCAATATAATACTTCATTATATCTTGCCTAATAATTAATTACTATTTACTTTAGATATATTTGTTTTAATTATGTGCAAAGCATACATGATTTTATAAACTCTCTAATCGAAGCCCAAATTCACAACTCTGCTCATCGCAGAATTCTGCGCTTACGTTCACCATTACAAAGTAAATGCAGAACTTCTGAGCTACCTAGTGCATGTAGTGTAAGTGAAGAGTGTCTAGCAATATGACATTTGCCCACACACAAGCATAAAATCCTTGCTCGCCTCTGAAAAACACTTTCAGTAAGCGTCAAATTTTCTGCTTCTGTAAGCGCTGATGTTTTGTTCACAGTAAACAGATCGAGACATGAAATTGGGCACAAATGGCTTAAGCTCAATGCTTCATATAAATCACAAAGTTTCATTATGTCTTTTGCATAATTTTCAACTATGTCGTAACTTAAATTGTTCCTATTGTTATGAAATCTTTCCCCCTTTCCATTCTTGTTTCTCATGTTAAACAAAGGTCAAGTAAAGGTTATTAAAATCTTAAAATCTTAAAATCAAAAAAGAAAATGTGCATGTAGTTCTACTTGAATTATTCCCTTCTAATTCCTTGCTAATAAAAAGAGTCCTTAAAGAAACCATCCAAAAAATGTTTTATCTTTCTTTAAATTGTAAAGGAAAAAAAGAACAAAAGCGAGCACCAGTTTAAAGGTTGAACATTTCAAAAGAAGCCATGAACAAACCTCAGGCTTTTTTCAACCTCAGCTTGGGCAACGATTTTATCTCCAGGCTCTGTTAGATACGAACCACCAGGCAAAATGCAGACTGCTCCAAATTCGATAATGAAGACCAATCAAGAGCCGGTGACCCAGCCGAGGCTTGGGAAAGGCCCCAAGCTCTGATCTTGACTTTATAAAACTGACCACAAAGACATAGATTACTTTGTAACTACTCGCTAGGCGGGTATAGACCTTTATCATGCTGTCACCATCTTAGTCATGTACCCTGAATCCAACAGTAGTAATGAATGATAATATTCATTGTACGAACAGGAACCGAACTATTTCTCCTTCCAGCCTCAGTTTGGTTACATTGAGTTGAATGAGAGAAAATCAAAATGGCCGCACCATGATAAAGGTCTATTGGCCATGGACTGAGGTGCATGCTGGTCTAGCTATGGACCAAACTTTGTCAATAACTAGACCAGCATGCACCCTATTCCATGGCTAACGTGAGCATACTGAGTATTTGTGAAGAAGTCTAGTCTCTTGGGAAGCATAAAGAGGACAGGTCCACTTCATGAAATTCTTAGCCTGTTTTCTTTGTCCCATAAACTGAAACGAAGTCCAGTATTTATTAATTGCACTTCACTTTGTACGCCATCACTGGTACAATAAAAAAATGATTAATTATGCCTCAGGAATGTTGAATACAAATTAATCCAAAAATATATATTCCTCTAAAGAAGACTGCTACTCTTTTAGCAAAACTGACAACAGAATAATGGATTGGTGAGGGGATATGCAAATTTTTCTGCTATGAATAATACATGATTCTTAGTAACCAATCACAGATCATTGGTGGTTGGTTTAACAGGAAGTATAATGAGTTGAATGTTTTAATGCAGTGTGATTTGGCCAAACTTCTAAATTTTGGGGTCCAGAATGCCCCACAGTTTCGAAAAAATCCTGTAGAATCTGATTACTGTTTAGAAGAGTAATTTCAATCCAAATCTGGTATTACAGTATTAAGTACACCAGACAACCAACATGTAGCAGTGAGCACTCCCAAAGTTTGACTGCAGTCTGTGGAAATCCCATTCTAAAATGTAAATGGCCAACCACTATTAGCCTTTGGGGGGGGGAGGGGGCAAGTTTTGACAAATCCTGGGGAGAACTCTGTGAAGGATTGGAATGTATGTACTTTTCAAAAACCAACACAATGCATTTGAGATATATTTCCTTAAAGGCACTGAACACGTTTGGTTATTGTCAGACCAGTATTCTCACTTAATGTATCCCAACATATGCATAAAATAACAAGCCTGTGAAAACTTGGGCTCAATTGGTCATTGAAGTTGCAAGAAAATG
>JAUELU010000053.1:3878550-3889434 GCA_032357145.1 Evasterias troschelii | reverse complement strand
CGTTACTTCAGAGGGAGCCGTTTCTCACAATGTTTTATACTATCAACAGCTCTCTATTGCTCATTACCAAATAAGTTGTTATGCTAAAAATTATTTTGAGTAATTACCAATAGTGTCCACTGCCTTTAAACAAAAGTTATAATCAATGGAAATACTGCTTACATACATGTACGGTAGAAAATTGGTAAACTTTATTATGTTTTATATAAATTTGCTTTACTTGGATTTCATGTGCATATAGGATCAAGTTTGCTGCAAAAAGGTAGTGATATTGAAAGAGTAATTTGGGGTTGAACAAAGAAAAGTTTACTAGAGCGAGCCTTGAAGCTGCGACCTCCGGATTATTGTGCAAGCGCTCGACCAACTGATCTAGAGCCCAGTCAGAAGCCATAAAAGCTTTAACTGCCGTAAAAGGGATCACACCCAAGATTATAAAACAACCTGGGCAGTGGCAGCAGAGAGATCACCTTAAGGGGATGCAACTTTTTGTTTCAAATAACACGTAAATTGAAAGAGTAAAGATTACCAGTTTATTTGAAAGCATCCACCAACATAAATATGTTTTGAAATTTACCTTTGGTTCCTTCGACTGCAGCCAAGTATTGAAGACGTGGTCAAACGCAGTGAAGATCTGTGTGGAGTACGTATGCCTGCTGATTGTAGAATCCGGAGCGTTCTCAATGTTGGCCACGTAGTCTTCTATACTCTCACTGAATTTTGACAATGCTGTGCAGGAAAGTCAAACAAGCATTTACAATCACAAGTCAGGGCCAAATTTCAAAGAGCTGCCTAAGCACAAAAGTAGCTGAGCACAAACAAAATTAATTATGACCACCAATAAAAGGTTACCAACCAAACTACCATATCACACGTACAATCTGTGACTGGTATCCTGCTTATTTTTTTTTTGCTAAGCAGAAAGTGTTTCAGCAATATTTTCTACTTAAAAGCAGCTATGACATTGGGCCCCGGCCAGCGCGGCTGGTCCTCTCATTTTCAATACCTAACCTGTAGTCTCTGATCAAGTCATTATTGACCCCTTGTGAACCATCCCCACATGCAGGCTCTACTGTCTGCCACACTCGCCATTTTGGGAGTAAAATTGTACATACAAATTATTGCTAGCGTGTCAATGCCACATTGCCTTAAAATGCACACAACACAGTGTAACAAGCAGGGACAATGATTATTGTGATAATGACGCCAGGGCAAAATTTCAAGGCTCTGCTTACTGTAAGCAAAGAATCAGTGCTTACGGAAGCAGGGAATTCCGCTCTTACGTCAACCAAACTTTACGGGTTAGCATGGAATTTTGTGTGTGCGTGTGCGTACTCCACGTTACTAAGCACTCTTTGCTTCCACAGCTAGCGCAAAAAACTTAGCGCTTGCACAGTAACTGAAAATGGTAATCATAAGCGTAGAATTCGGCAGTAAGCAGGCTCTGAAACTGGGCCCTGGTGAATCTGTTCAATAACCAAGGTGAAGAATGCAGAGGAGGTCAAGTAATAAACTCTTACCATTAACGATGACCCATTTCATGTTGTCCTGTTTGGCCATTCCAAGCATTGGAAGCATGGTGCCCAGCGTAGCCGTAAGAAACGGGACAAAGCCAAAACCTGAGATGGTGAGAACAAAATATGCGAGTTGTAAAAACCTTTAAATTGGGCACCACAGGGTAGACTAACGTGTTCATATGCTCAAAAAGTAAAAATTAAAATTGAAATTTCGGATGATGGAAGTAGGGCTGTTAGATGCTGCTTGTTATTATTTTTTGCTGCTATTTGGTTGCTATTCACTGTTTTGATACATATGACAAAATTATTCCTGTAAACTTTTGAATGTCTTTTTTGAAATTGTGTACACGTGGTTTTTATTGCATATGTTTTAATAAGGGAACGAAAGGATGGCAATGAGGTCTTAAACGGCTGTTAAAAAAACCGCAGGTTCGTGGCCATACGAATAAGGATCAAGCATATACATGCGTGGTGGTCTAGCGTACAATAGTGCAAAAAGGATGGAATGAAAATGCACGCAGTATAGTACCAAACTGCACGCTTAATGACGAAGGATATGAAATGACTGGAATAGTGAATGCTGCGTGACCTCCAATCCTCCAATCAAATGACAATGAACTACTATTATATAACAATAGATTCAGCATCCTTTAAGTTCTATCTATCTCTATAGTTATCAACTTACTATTTGCTGTGGCCAGGTTAGCCATTGTGTGGATGACAAAGTAGTGGGGTAGGGTCCCTGGCTGGAATTTACGCACGAGCTCCTCCATGACATCGTTGCAGTATTTATGACCCAGAGCTACAAGGACACCGCTTGCTGCTGTCTGCCACTCCGGATTCACGTCCTGGCAAATCCCAACAAAAATATTAAACATATCTGTTAACCCTTTTAGAGACCATAGCGGCCAGAGATGACTTGTACCAAAACGCCCATAGCGGCCGCAAACGGCTGCCAGATCTGACCTACTTCCATTCAATCAAAAAGGCTAAAGTAAATGTCACAGCCTGAATTGACATTTCCCAATGTTTCCCATGTCGCCATAGTATCTACATTTCTGGAAACAAAACAGAATGTCTGTTTCGTGAGGTTTTTTCAGAAAGTTAGCAGCACTTTCACAGATGACTTCTACTGTATCTTTTCTTATAATTTTGCCTATAACATTGACAAGAACCAATCAATGACCCTACCTTTGACTCTTCTCATCAATGGAGATAATTTTTTGAAATATTGACCCGGATAATTGCACACTAAAATTGAATAACATCTTTCTTATCATATAGTGGAGAGTAATATTCAAATACATATGAATTCATAATATCGTTACAGACAACAGTAATTGCTCACAAACAAATCTCAATGAATGTGTACATGGGACGGGGGTACCAGGCATTACCAGCCCTGAGTTAACACAGCAACTGTCTAAAGTGCTGAAATTTTGCTGGAGAAAATTGCTCATTTACTTGCGACCAAGAACAGGCATGATATTTGGTGCTTGGAAAAAAGTAGAAAAAAAATGTTTTGAGAACAAGGGCTGACCTACAAATGCACTTGTTCATGTAATGTATGGTTTAGTATATTTTCAGGCTATTTAATCACAATTATTCTGATTTTTCCAGGGGCAAAACAAATCTGAAATCAGACTGAAGTAGGAAGAATATAATTCCTGTAAGAAAATGAGTGAACACAGACACAATTCAAATAACTTGACTTGTTGAGTTTTGCTAGTTATTCAAATTTCTTGGGTAGAAAAAAAAACCCACCTTGGATGAAGTGAGCTCATCTGACGCAAGTTTGACCAGGTCAGGGATGAGGGGTAGAGGCACTTGGTCCAGGGTGTCCTTCAAGACTCGCTCCATGGTCTGCAAGATGACAACACGGTGGTCCTTCTGGAGCTGCTCCAAAACAAAAAATAGAAGAAAATATTTCAAATTCAATACTTAACTTTACCTGGGGAAAAGAATAATAATTTAAACTAAATTCTCAGCGATTTTTACTGGAATGCTTACCCTATGAACAAAGATGAGAGAGAACATTGTTAGTGTCCCAATTTTGGGATAAAGTTCCACAAGATCACTTTTTCAAAGCTCAAATTGTTTACTAGACCAGTATTTTGTTTTATAAGACCAGAATATAAGCGAGAAAGAAGATTTCTACACAGTTCACTGTAAACTAATTTTACTTTTGTAAGCACTGAGGGAAAATTAATCTTGTTTTGAGCGAACTTTGATACTCAACATAATTAAAAGATATTTATTGAAATTTGGAGGAGAGAGCTGACGGGGGCCGGAGGTGCTGCGACACCCACGAAGCGTCTGTGCAGACAAGGCCCCGGTAAAGCAAAGACCGAACGTGCCAGAGCATCGAGGGTCCGCCCGGGTCCAGAGCCCTTTGGGGAGGGCCCTGCCTGGGTGCAGAGAGGGCCCTCCTCGAAGACCACAAAGTAAGAAGTATGAGGTAGTCAAAGTCAACATTAGAACACAGTTGATAGGATATTACACTAGTTGGCATTGATATTCAATTGAAAAACACAAGCCCACCGGACTTGTCTGGTCAGAAGTTTACTGGCCCAATGCTACAAACCACTGGCCACAGGCCAGCGGTCCAGTGTCACATTGGAGCCCTGCCCAGCAAAAATGATGCTACAAATCCCCTTGCTCTCTTTGAATCAAGACAGGATACAGCACTGGTAAGTTAGACAAGTTTGGTTCACGGATGTGTTAAGAAGGTACATGTACCTGGCTTTTTTAATTAGTTTAATGTTAGAAAAACTGCTGCATTTGGCATGCCAAATCCTTTTGAATCAAATGTGCCCCATATAAACCAACCTATTGTAATACTTGTATGAGAAAGTTAGCATTGGTACAGTGTATATAATTTTATGTAAACTACATACAAATTGAATAACTAAAATAAAAGTGACTCTTCTGAATGATACCTTTTATATTTACCCACTGCACAAAGAGCAGTGCACTTATACACGCACCTATCTTGTCCGCCATTTTGGAAGTCAATATGTACATACTTAAGAATTGACTACCGAAATATTTGAAATGGTGGACGAGCACATAGCCTATTTGCAGAGAACTGTACCGCTTCTGCAAGGTGTCAATAATTCAAATTGGACATTTAGGTCCTACTTCCCTTGAAATTGTGAAAAATAACATATCTTTGAGTACATTTATTGCAGTTTAGATTTGAGTCCAGATTTTAACATGTTTGTCCTAGGCAGGAGATCTCAGCATTGTGGTGGAGCCTGCTTTGGTTCAACTACAGTACCAGCATTTATTACCGAGTCCAGGGACTTGAAATTACTATGTATTCTAGCTCAGGTGACCAGCTGTGTATCCATCATGTACATTAAGCAAGGCCTATACATGCATTTTATATATCTATTAGCATAAATATTTTGTAAATGATTTGACCAAGGATATGTGCAATCGTCTGTGTCCAAGTTTGAAATATACATGTAAGGGTACTGTATACATTATAAGGTACCTTTTCGTCTGAAATAATCACTAGCAAAATGTAATACAAATCATACTGTCCTGCTTTGATTGCCTACAGTATGGCTTTTTTCTCTTCTGTTTTATGATAATTGTTGAAACTGTGTAGGTTGTGTGTAACATTTCGCTACAGCTGTCAACAAAAGTGATTTCTACATGTTCTAATATGAATAGTACATAATTTATGTTTTGTCAGAGATTTTGTGCATGTTCCAATCAAGATTATTTTAATTGTGGCAATTGAAATAAGCACAGCTGATTCTGCAGGTCTTCAAATTATATTTTGCTCATCTCTGACATTATTTTAGACTGATAAATTTCTCAGGAGGTTTTTGGTGTTGGTATGAACTTTACAATCGGTAATATTTTAGACTGAAAGTACAGGCCTACATGTATGCAGCCCAAAATCTGTTGAAAAGCATAAAACAAAGTGTACCAATACCAGACTTTGTCCTTGAAACTTGAAATAGTAGAGAGAATAAAAACACTGACATTTCAACTGATCAACTAAAAATTGTCACCGTCTTCACAATACATTTCACAATGACACATTATAGTTTACAAGAAGAGTACTCTTATTCAGAAATTTGGTTTAAAAAATGAATGAAAACAAATTAATGAATGAGTTATACATTGACAAGAACTGTACATGCAATCAACAATGCTCAGCAGATAACAAGGGGTATTCAAGAAGCATGTAAATAATTAATCCAGTTAAATGTGCTCTGTCATTCTGTATTGATTAAACAAATAAAAATGCTGAGAATAAACTGAAGGAAATAAGTGCATTAAAAATGCTATATAAAAACTAGCTAATATTGTTGTTTTTATGCATATTAGGCTGCACTTTCCACAGAACCACACGATGCTCAAAAAGCCTTCACAGTGTCTTAAAATTATAATTCCTTTCCCCCCAATACACTTTTCTTCTCAATTTCTCATACAAAAACTTTATACAAGCTCGTTTGTTTACATTGTAAATGCATCTCTTGATTTTATGAATAATAAACACATAATTCATTAATAATTGATTCCCAACAGCCTTTTAAAATGGCCTGAATGTTAACATCTATTCCACAATGTTAACATCTATTCCACAATGTTGACATCTATTCCACAAATCGTAGCATGGTAGGTGCATTCCTGCGAACGCTACACAATGGAATGTCTGGGTGAATATACACTTAAGCTGTTTGACTGAATGCAAACAATTTGGGGTGCTCTGAAGTTGTTGCGAGTGGTAAAAAAAAGACTGCACAAAACCAGTTTAGAAAAATATGGCGTACACATGTCATCCAATGTGAAGTGGTTTTATAAACGAAAGTTCTACCAAATTAATTTAACAGAACAAGAGGAAAAGGAAGAAGGAATCAGAGCAGGGTTTAAATACACTGAACCAACCTTGCTATGTTTGCGCAGGTAGTTGTGACATGAATGTAACATCAACGCAGGTTTCTTCTTTCCAATATTGACAAGGGATGTGGCGATGATTTTACGCACACCAGCGTTCTTGTCGTAAGCTGTGTCTATCATAGCCATTACCATGGCTGAATAGGAGAAGACAAATTTTTATAAAATTATTAAAGTACTCCACTAAAAAATTAAGATTTAACGTAAACATTCTACAAAACAAACTTAGGGCAGCCTGAGATGGGTGTGACTGTGAGGGTAGAGATTGGTATTGAGGGTAGGGGTCGGTTGTGAAGGTAGGGTCGAGTGTGAGGGTTAGGGTGGGTATTTTGTGAGGTAGTGACTGTAAGGGTGTAGATTGGTGAAAGTAGGGTAGGTTGCAAGGGTACGGTCAGATGTGACGGTTGGGGATGGGTATTTTATGAGGGTGTGACTGTCAGGGTAGGGAGTCTTGGGTGTGACTGATATTCCAAAACTGTCAATCTTGTCCGGCTATACTACATGTATCTGAAATACCGTCAGGAACTGACCTGGGGCTCTTCTCATCAGCTTGTTTGTTGTTACTGACCATGCAACCCTGCAATGTATCTGGGTTAGCTCATCACAAGAAGTAACACAAGAGTCAAGACCCTGCACTTTGTGCATTTGAATCGCAACCATCATGGTTTGGCTTCATATGTTCTGATGCATTGCTTCAAAAATGTTTTGCTAGACATAACTGCTAAGTACTGATCTGTATGTAACTTAAATGCAATGATATTCTCATAACCCTCTTCTCTGACTGACTGACTGAGTGGGCATGGAACATCTGAAGTAAATATGCGGCAGACACATGGCAGAAGAGTTCTGGTATAGTATCCCTTTACGAGGCATATATCTTCATTAATATTAGTCTGATTTTAATTTGCTCTTCACCATTGCATTTGTCTTGAACAGACCTTTTCCAATGATGTATAGTTTGTCTATATTACAAAAAACAAAAAAATCAGGTAATGTAGCTAAAGTATGCTCATCCAGATGCACTCTGCAGCGCCTGTAACCAGTGCTTCTTCAACTCCAACAGTCCTTGACTACATGATCTATCTATCTATCTACTGCTGCACTGCGACTATGCGTGGGCAGGGCACCTGATAAATTCCGAGAGTGTTCTTAGAACTTAGAAGTAAGTCGTGATGAATGGTTTCACAGTTACTTGGTCTAACTCTCACAAAATGCATTGCAAATGCAAGTATTAAGTTACAAATTACAATACAACTTACAAGACTCAAGTCAAGAGGGAAAGCAAAATCTACTTAAATCATTACAAACTTAAAAGGGAGGCAATTTTCCTCTAGCCACTTTAATCTGTATTAAAATCTGGGGAAAGTGTTTCTATCCAAACTGCACAACCTGCATTTTTATACATCCATCCCTGTCTGGTTTTCGATGTACTAGACCTTTTTCTTTGAATTAAAAAAAAAAATAACGATGCAATATATCAACTAATGCCCTAGTTACCTTCCTTTGTTTATAAGAAGTAAAAATATATTAAAACTTGATAGACATTGAAACTTTCACACCACGCACCGATCTTCGATGACTTCAATAGCGTTCCATTTGTTTTGAGTTTTACCTGTTTTCGAGGGAAACAAGAAAGTATGGTGTCCCGGTGAAGCCATACATGGAAGAAACATCTGCAGTGACTTCAAGTGTTCTGTGAGACTTTGTGTATGACTCTACAGCCAGCAGCTGACTTCATTTTATTCAAAATATTTTTTATTTAATTTAAAAAAATTACGATAGTAATTTGCAAAAACTCAGCAGAATGTTCAGTCACATAATTTGATCATCGTGAATTGTGAATTGAAAAAATTGTTTGATGAAACTTTTTCGGCGGGCAAATCTTTTTTGATGGCCCCGACAGACATATTTTTGTACCTTGTTGTAGAAATGCCTAAAATACCACAAGTTTTTGCATACAAGTGCAACTTTACCAGTGGAGCCTCACATAATTCTAAGTTTTGGTCAAAGGAGAGGAGACTCTTTGCTTGGCAAGTCAAACCACAAAAATTGTATCTAGGGACTGTTTACATCGCGCGCAGAGAGGTAAAAAAGTTGCATCGATTTCAGGGTCGCCCTGAAAACAGGACCTCCTACGATATGTTTTTTTCATTCATTATCAATTTCACTGAACCAAATTTCCAAGTAAGAAGTTGGATTGATACCTAGCCCTGGTAGGACGTCAGTCAGTGCCACTGCACTGACGTCCTGGGTATAAAGATCCTTTACAATGCGAACAAAATTTTGAGTAAAATTTTTCATATTTTTACCTAATTTGAGAAGCTGAAATTCCATTCACTTATTCTTGGTGCCTTTAATTACACTTTTGCTGAGTTCAAAATCTAACATCCATGAATGACATTATTTCTGAAAATAAGTCCAAGTTGTGCACTGGCGCTGTGACTTCGTCGTGTTGCCGCTCGGAAGAAAAAGCGTTCAGTGTTACGGGTTAGACAGCCCCCTCTTTTGTGGTCTTGGTTCCATGTCAGTTGAGGTTGTCGCAACGAAAGTCAATTTTCATTTTATTTTCACAATAATGTCATCCAATTCCAAGGATAAAATTTAAAATTCTGAATACAGCCGGCATAAAGTTCAGGACACAAAGAATATGTGAGTCAAGTTTCAGCTTCCTCAAAAAGGTAAAAATATTTTAAAATGTTATCATAAATTTGTTCGCAATGACAGAGCAACTTTATACCCTGGACTCCGTCGCGTTGCATGCAACGGAGGAGTCCAACCTGGGCTAGATTGATACCCAGATCATCAGATGTTTTTGGTCACAAAATGTGGCAGTCGGATATAGCATCTTTTCCAGAATCTATTTCGTTTATGTCAAATTTAAAACGTTGCAAAGCTACATGTAACCTTAGGCCTGCTGCCACTTTTCAACAATTTAATTTAAAAACAACAAAATAACACAAAATAAAATTGTCACGAATTAGATGCAGCAGTAACATTTTTCCACACTTACTGTCGATTTGACCACCAGTGTTGAAGCTTTCGTCTTCCCCAGGTAACGGCATGATCATGCAAGATAGTGTCCCGGACACTTTGGAAGCTTTTAAAGAAATTCACATCAACAAAATTTGATTTTGCACTGTTTTTTCTTCCTCTGAACGCCACCCAGCCCTCACACTGAAGATGGCTCGTCTTGCGTTCAACCCCTGGATATTGGACACCTGTGTGTGTGTGTACGTTCGTACCACTCATGCAGCACACACAGTGTCAGGTGACTAAAAGTCCATACACGCCCCTACGACTATTTTATGCGAATTGTTTTCTACTGGGCGGGGTAATGTGGGCGGGGGCAGCGTACCAAGTGATCCATTTTTTTTTTTTTTAAAGCAGGGAACTGCCCACGATGACACTTATGATGCATTTAACGTACAATTATATTAAGTTTGTCCTTTCAGCTTCAGTCTGGTCTTTGGGCAGAATCAAAATTGGGTAAAAATGTTGGGGCACAAGGGGGCACACAATTTTTCAACTTGGACACTTCTGTCCAATTAATACTGCCTTTTCCATCTGCATTTCTCTTAAACAAGCCCCTTTCAGTGCTCTTCTTATGCCATTTTATGACCTCATCCATACTTTTTTCGTTCATTACCTCAGCCTGTTAAAATGAGCTCAACTTTATCTCCAAAAGCGATCAAGCTTCCACCACCCTTCATATTGCTTTCGTTCATGATTTTAAATTTTCTCTTGGACTGCAACCCACCCCCACCCCTTGAGCAAAATAACCTTTGTTTTATTTGGTCTGTTTTTTTTCCCACGTTATCTTAATTTTATATTAGCTGAGGAAATATAATTTATCATCAATTTTAATACTCCTTGGAGATTCATTTCAACTCAAGAAAGCATTTGTTACAATACTCTATTTAAAAAAGAGGAAATATTGTTACAAATAAAAAAAGGACCCTTGTGGTTTATTATTTTATAATAAAAGACAAATGTGTCAATGTAAGCAGCTACTGAAAGGAGGCTGAAGTAGTTCAAATTTGTAGAAATCAGCCATGCGACATAAAACTAAAAGCCAGAATTATTCACAATATATTCACAATACAGCCGAGCTATGTACAAACAGAAAGTTCAATTGACTGCATGATCGAGGGTACTTTCTGCAGTGAATTTCCTTAAATCAAAATTAGAGTTTCATCTTTCTTAATAATTTTGAATGCATCTATGTTTTTTTGTATCAATGGTCAAAATAGCACACCAACGAAAAAAAAAGCACTTCATTTTCATTACTTCAACATTATGAAAAATGTTGTTCTTGTATCAATGGCCAACTCAATCAATCATAATACGTTTAATCAATGCTGCACAATACGGTAATGCAAGGTGAATAATACAGAATGCTAAAAATATGGTCAAAATGAAAGTACATATACATTTTATAAAAGTGATTTAAAAA
>JAUELU010000053.1:3862582-3878450 GCA_032357145.1 Evasterias troschelii | reverse complement strand
ACAATGTCCCATTTAATTTCATAGTCTTTCCCCTCGTCCTTTAAGTCCCATATATGTTTACTTAGCTCTGTTTGTGCTCTGTTTTTTATATATATATATATAAAAGTGAACTTAACACAAATGGCAACATCTAGGTCCGGGGAGAAGCAACAGCTTTTGTTCCCCAGCCTATGGACGGACAAACAAAAACGACAGACATACATGAAAAGACGGGACATAACGGGTGTAAGACAGAAATAAGACCGTTGTTATTTTCATAATATACAACAATTACATACAGTATTTAGCGTTGATTTAATAAACGAGTTTTTAAATAGCAACCCCCCCCCCCAAAAAAAAAAGGCATTACGTTTTCATTTCTTCATCCTGAACAAGTTGGTTCACACACACCCCAGACAAGGTCAAACATTCTGTGAATTAGAATTCAGAAAAGACAAATACAAATAAAGCACCAAGTACAACATTTTTAAAACTTTTTTTTAGAAAAGTGATTATTTATTAATTCAAGCTACATAGAAACACAGTCACATGCCGAAAATACAACTGGTCATTTTAAGGTCAAAATATATGTCCCAAAATATTTGAAATTCATGCAGGCAAAAGAAATTGTTTTGTCCAACAAAACTTTTGGAGCTCCTGCATTAACATTATCATTTCATACTTTTTGGTCCAAGATTTGCAGGAAATAAGTCATCAGTCACAATTGTCTGCCTTTCCACATAAAAATGGACAGAAATGCAGGAAATGTTACATTCATTTTATGCAACTACAAATATTTTAAGCAACTTGTTATAACATCAATTTGTAGGATTTAAGCTCACAATTAAATCTTAATGTAGTCCTCCTTATACGTTTCAGGGTCATTTTCTACCTTCAGAGGATGAGACATTTCAAAAAAGACATTTCCTTAAGGAACTGACAAAATTGAATTTACATTAAAAAGACAATACATTTTGTTTTCAACATGGCTTATTAGAATAGAAAATAGCTATTCAATAACATGAACCATAAAATTTGTTTAGAAAACTTCTTTTGAGTCTCAAAAACTGAAGTTTAAAATGAGCTGAAGGTACTGGTGTGATTGTTAATTAAAAATAATTAAAAGTAGCTCAACCATTAAGGCCAATGAAACTTATGATGCAGCAGGCATGACAATGTTTTTGTTAGCTTACAGAAATATTTGAAATAGTTTTTAAAAAACTAACATTCAATCAACGGCACAAGTCATTAAATCTTTTAAAACAGCCAACTGTGATAAATCAAAAAAGGAAGATGGGATTGTTTAGCTCTACAAAAAGACAGAGAAGTGGGTGCTTAGAGTTCTGCAACACTAATACAAAATTGCCATCTACTTTATACAAACAAAATTTTTTGACACATGCAAAAATATACAAAATAAGATTCAGTTTACAATAAGAGCAGTATCAAAAAGGTTAAAATAAGCATAAAATTAAATTTGTTAAAAAGATAAGAAAAACCCTGTAAAAAGCTCACATGTGTACATTTTAAAAAGGAAACTTTTTATTCAATTTCTTTTCATTTTTGTGATCTTAGTACACAAGGGAAGCCTTGTCAACGCTGTCTAACTTAGAGGAGGCTCGTGGGGCCATACGGCAGATTGTTAAGGCCAAGATGACAACAATGACTCCCAGGATGGCCATGACCGAGCCCATCATCCACTCAAAGTGAGAGCTGGTCTCGTGGAGTACCTCCAGACTGTTAAGGTCGCTGGTGTGCTGCTTGGCGATCTTCACTTCTGCAGGTGGGAAAAACAAGTATTGGCTTCCATTAGAAGAGAGAGTGAAACATAAGTTTGAGAAAGAAAGCTTTTGACAGATTTACACAAAATGTTGCATTGCATATAAGCCCAATGCGAAACACCAGATTTTGCAAATCAAGATTCATACCGTCCGTCCCCCACCACCACCAAGAATTTCTGACAAAACGTTTTACTTAACCTGCAGTGAGGGCTGCTGTTAGCACAGTGCTACTAATTTTAACATTTCCATTGTCTTAATCACATCGTGCACACTAGTCAGCTCATATGCCATGAAACCTTCAGCTGGACCATGACACACGTGGGGTGCCAATCAACAGAGTCAGTGATTGGGTTTTTTTATAGGAGGGGGACAGGACAAAATTACCACATTGTTTGTGTATAAAATCAGTTTGTCAATTGTCCATGGTAGATTAAACCAAATTATCAAACTTAATTAGTGCAGCAAACAAACACGGTGAAATTAACCTAGGCAATAACTTGAAATGTAAACAACACACTTAGATTAAAAACGGTGTTGGGGAAAATGCAAAACAAACCCTCTGTAACATTTGAAAAGAGCTAGGAAGCATGTGTTGACAGCGTACAACGTGGGCATTGCCATCAAACAGCTCCCTCGCTTGAGGGTTTGAAACTGACAGTCATGCCACTAGTTATTCAACTGAGCCAAATTATAAGGAAAAGTACTATCTTAAGAAATATAAACCCTGTAACAAGACGTACCTTCTTCGCAGATGATACCAGTGAAGTTACTTGGGCAGGCACATGAGAATCCTGCATTGATGTCAGCACAGATACCTCCGTTCTTGCAAAGACATTCCTCTGTAAACCAAAACAAGAGATTGTTCAGTGAAAAATATGTTGACGTTTGGGGTCGACTCAGTATGAGAGAACGTCAAAATTGTTTTTTTAATATTTAAGGTCGCACAAACAGTGCTACTTTTGAGGACACAACCTCCCTCCCCTTAAGTACTCAAAGTAGTTCCATTAATGATATTTCACAACTACTTTTCAGATCGGAAATACTTTGTATTTGTTAGATCTCTCATCTATTTTATGTTCCTTAAATCTAAGATGGCGATCACGCCTTGAATTTTGGCACAAACTGCAGTTATTCATCGGTCAGCATTTTTAAAGTAGTTTATCTATTCAGTATTTTGCCATAAAGTATAAAGTATGTGTTGACAGTCTATGTACCATTTATTACAAGGGTCACATTAAGTACAAAATTAGTTTGAATTTTACCTTGTTTAGCATCTCTCCTTCTCCTTGCGGCTGTTGTAGAAAAAGGAAAAACAAAAACAAAAAAATGTCAAAACATGCACAAGAAACTTACAGCTAAGCTTACAATAATGACACAAGCAAAAAGCAGCTACACTTAAAAGAACCAAACAGCACAATATCAACAGCCAATAATTAAAACTACAAATCACTAATTGGTAAACATTTAAGAAAAGCAATCTCGATTGAAACATATCTTAACAGGAAGCCTAGATGGCAGCAAATGTTTGGGCTGAACTCATTAAGAGTAAAGTGTGAAAACTTTCACCAAAGGTTTACTTACCAAGGCAAAGGTACTCTGGAGGTGATGAGCGGTAGTAGCATTTCAGATTTTCAGCACAAGGAGAGCTGGAGCAGGGATTAGCTACAGTGACTGTAAGAACAGAAATAGACAAAGTTAATTCTTGTACAAGTTTATATTTTCTTAGAATGCTTGTCCTACTTTTTTACACTAAATAATAATTAACCACAAGGGAAACTGACTGGGTAAATTAAAAGTTATTTTAGGTTGATCAAAGCCAATGCAAAAAAGTGAATTGAACCTACGACCTCTGGATAAACAAGCCGGCATTCTACCAACTGAGTGATCTAGCCCTATATTGGTGGACTCCCTATTTTGTCAGTATCTCTGTTTGGGAGTGCCAGTCAGAAGCTATTCAACCTGTATTACTGCCCCAAGGCCAAGGATCACACCCAAGTTTATGATAAAATCTGGGAAGCAGCAGAAGAAGGATCACCTAGGTGATGCAACTTTTTAAATGACTTTGTTTGCTTCAGAATGAGAATTGTTTACGTTTCAAACTTTGGGCTTTAAAAAAAATGTTCTCATTTTTGGGGGGAATACAAGCTTACCAGGGTTGACAGTGACCAAAAAGGAGCAAGTGTCCTGGTTGCCCGAAGTGTCAGAGAAGGTGTATATGACTGTTGTTTGTCCCTCGGCAAATGATTGTCCAGGCTGGTGGCTCTTTGAAGTGGAAACCGCTCCACTATTGTCAGTTGCGGTGGGCTCGACCCAGGCAATGGCGACCGAGGTGCTGCCTGCTTCAAGTGTTCTAACAATTTCAGATGGGCAACCACTGATGACTGGTACTTCATTGTCCACTGTTTGAGGATTACCCAAAAAACGTTTCCAAATTAATTGAGTTGACATCTTGTATTGGAAGGAAGGGGGGTAATATCGATAAGTTTTGATTGACATCCCGTATACCAGTACAATGTATGTATTAAAAGTTAACATTTAAAAGGTGCCAGTCTATTTTAACACAGCCCCCAAAATTTTGTTCTTCTTAGCATTGTTTTAATAGGAAGACTAGAGAGATAGTTATATCATGTATACAATTTATAATGAAACTCTAAATCACATTTGATTTCAAATGCAATCAAGCTAGAATAAATCTAGCTTTTAAGCTGTGGCAAAACAAGCTGCTTTCAGTAAAGTGTCAATAATATGATTGTAAAAGAGCCACATACCAACTACGCTAATTGAAAAACTGCATGTAGCCTGATTGCCAGATCCATCCCGTGCCGTGTAGGTAGCCGTCACAGAGCCAACACCCATAGTAACCGGAGAGTTAAGGCTGCCGGACACCTGGGGTGTGACGCCAGAGTTGTCCACTGCTGTGGGTGTTGGGAAGTTAATGCTGGTCGTAGCAGACGGACCGTTGACGTAGGAGACGATGTTGTCGGGGCAATTGGTGAAGACGGGATCAGTGGTATCACCGGCTGCGAGTGACAAATGAGAAGATTAAGATTACGCTAAAGATTGGATACTCAATTTCCTAAACAAACCCCAATCTTGTATTAGTAATAATAGTCTTTATTTTTGTTAGTGCAATCAGACCTACCCTCAGCGACTGTCAGAACAAAGGAGCAGCTGGCTTCATTTCCAGTAGAATCCTGGAAGATGTAGTTGACCCTGGTGGAGCCAATTGAGAAGGCCGTGTTGGGGGCATGGGACCTGGCTACAGTTGGTGTTAGACCATCGTTATCAGTGGCTGTTGGTTCGACCCAGGTGAGGATGGCAGATGTTGCACCGGGAGCTACAGTGACGGTGTTGGCTGATGGACAGTTGCTGATGACTGGTGGGATGTTATCGGTTGGGCCTGTTCCAGCTACAACACAGCAGATAGCAAGAATATAGAGAACCATTACCTAAATGTTACTCTGCATTTCGTTCAAAAATTTTTTTTAAATGCACACATAGATCTTTGTCATTGGATTAGTGGAACATACTTCACAAGTGTGTCACATTTTATTTTGCAGGACATTATTTTCTTATGTATTTACTGCCAGGACACTCCAAAATCGAATATAGGAGTCCTATATTGGTAAGTAGGATGATTGGGCCACTTCACAGCGACGCTGCACATTTTTGTCAAAACGAGGCAAAGTCGTGTCACCCCAGAACTTATATTTAGTTTTTCAGTGTGGGTTTAGCATACTGAAACTTATATTTAGTTTTTCAGAGTGGGTTTAGTATACTGAAACTTATATTTTAGTTTTCTTTGGTAAAATTGGCTTGTTTCATGTGTTGGTTTGAACAGCCATTGAAGTTATTTTCATTAAATAAAACATTGAACAGCTTTTCAACTTACATGGTTGGACTGTAACAGTGAATGTACACGAGTCAAAGTTGCCGGCGTTGTCGTAGAAGATATAACTGACCCTGGTGACGGAGTTCACGAAAAACATAGCTGGAGGAGTGTGCGACTTGGCAATCCCAGGTACTAGCCCACTGTTGTCCACAGCGGTTGGCTCGACCCAAGACACACTGGCAGAGTTTTCTCCAGCATTAGCGGTGACAACTTGATTGTCCGGGCAGTTAGAGATGACTGGTGCTGTCGAGTCTGGCATATTTGGGCCTGTTTATAAATTAGAAGTAATTTATTGTTAAAAGTATAAGAGAAACATAAACGATGGCTTCTACTGGCACCCCCAAACAAAGTTATTGACAAAATAGGGAGACCGCCAACATTAGGACTACATAGATTAGTTGGTGGAGCACTGGCATGTAACCCGGAGGTCAATCACACTTTAGTAAATTTTCCTTTGTTCAAGCCAAAATGATATGAGAAATTTTACCCCGTCATTTTCCCTTGAAGTTTATTACTTGAAAACTAAAAGAGCACGCTTACTGTTGATCATAACGACGAAGGTGCACTCTGCAGAGTTGCCTGCGGCATCAGCGATGGTGTATTTGACATCAGTCACGCCAATGGGGAAAAAGGATCCTGGAGTGTGGCTGCGAGTAACGGTCAATGGGAGGCTATCATCTGTGGCAGTTGGCTCTACCCATATGGCTTCGGTGCCACTGCTACCGCTGGGTGCTGTTGCAGATGCACCCATGGGGCAGTTGGAGATGACTGGCGGGGTGTTGTCCGTTGGCGAGGGGGTGACAGGTGCGTTATCTGCAAGGGGAAGTGATAGAATGATCAAAACAAAATTCCTCATTTTGTAAAAATTACTACTAACACCTGCAGTTTATTGATTTGCCAGTGCAATACTAAACTTTTGCATTGATGCCACTTTTGTATCGGTTCAAAATGAAGGTCATCTATTCTTGTGTGGAAAAAAATCAGACCTAGTCCAAAAAGAAAAACAAAACCTACTTGAGACAGTGACGAAGAAGAGACAACGGGCGTAATTCTGGCTCAGATCTGAGAAGACGTAGGTCACAGGAGTGGCGCCCACAGGGAACTGCTGGTTAGGCTGGTGGGAGGCAAAGGTCTGGAAGACCACCCCTGAATCGTCAGTAGCTGTAGGTGCAGTCCAGGTCACAGAGGAGAATTGCTGGGTACCAGCGTTGGTGTAGATAGACTCGGGGCAACCCGAAATGATCGGTTGGGTTGTGTCACCTGTTTTTTTGCAAGATAACAACAGTTAGTGGGTGGGAAAAGGGAAATTTCTCAACAAATATAGAGATGAAAAGATTATTTGTGAGTATGATCAAATGAGTCGATATCTTTAGGAAAGTTGGTGGCCCTGATGAAAAACATTCACATTTTGAAAAATAAATTAGTCTTGTGAACATCTCCAGAAGTTGAAGGAAGGGATGCGTACACAAAGCTGATATTTTTTACTTCTATTTATTTATTTATTTAATTATCTTTTCTCTTTTTTTATTTTTGGGGTGGCTGGTGTTTTTATACTCACCAATACGGCTGTCACAGGTTGTTCCTCCGAATCCAGACAGGCATTCACACATGAAATAGGTATTGAAGGACGCACAGTTAGCTCCGTTGCGGCAAGGGTTGCTGGCACAAGGGTCAACATCTGCCAAGAAAAAAAAAAGAGTATTGATTTATATTGCATCATTACTGACATTTGTACTATATTTCAAGCCAACACTTCTAATAAAGTGTCTTGACGAAAATGCCACAGCACTCATTTATAGTAATTGGATAACTGCATGACAAATATTGTAGCAGCTTGGTGATTGGACCATGCCTTTGATGATACAAGCATGAAGTTTGCCACACAGACCGAGCACGTCATGAGAAAGATATTTCTGATACAGGGCCATGAACAAACTGCGGCGACCCTACAGCGACGCAAAATCACCCAAGCACCAGCCACACAACCCAGGAGAAGTGGACGGTTGACGCAAAATCACCCAAGCACCAGCCACACAACCCAGGAGAAGTGGACGGTTGACGCAAAATCACCCAAGCACCACCCACACAACCCAGGAGAAGTGGGCGGTTGACGCAAAACCACCCAAGCACCAGCCACACAACCCAGGAGAAGTGGACAGTTGTTGCGTCATGGGCAGTAGCCTACGACGTTTGATGATGATGAGGGCCATGACAGGTTTCTACTTTTTTTTAAATATAGGTAGTATTCTACATATATTTGTTCAAATTGTACCTGGCTGTTAAAGGCACCCTCGCATGCCTGCTTCTCACAATTCATCTTCTCGGCAGCAAGTAAGGACAATAAGCCTCCCAAATTATTATCATTATAATTATATTAACTCCCTCACATATTGTTCCTGTCTGCCCCACTGTAAACAAGGAAAGGATGACAAACTTACTTTGAGTCTGGCAGTTGTGGCCGCTGTAGCCAACAGGGCAAGTACAGAAGTAGTCCACGTCTTGGTCAATGCTGTGGTAGGTGTTGGAGCAAACAGCACCCTGATTGCACGGAGGCCTCTCAGACAGGTTGCAGATGTCCAATGCTGGGGCATCTCCTGTGAAAACAATTAGTACAAAGTTTGTATCACATTGAAACTATATACGGTTTATTGTAAAAACATTTAAATTAAAGCAGCCAATAGGCCCCCAAAAATTTTAAATTTACAAATGTTAAAAAGTTTATATACAATAAAATTACCAAATGTTAAAAGTGAGAATCAAAAATTGTACGATACAAATAAAGGTAAAAAGAAAAAAAAGGAGCCAAAAACATGCAACCTTAACTATATTGTGTATACTGTACCATCTATAATCAGTTTGATTCCCTGCATACCTATACATACCCATACCCATTTATAATGATCAGGATTTTACTTTTAACAAATTGAGATGAGAGTATGTCCGAATTGACGGGTACGGCTGGATACAGTAGTGTCAAATTCTAAAACAGGGGCATCAAGAGGATACTAGGGTACCCTCCAGCTAGAGTATAACCTACCGGTTGGAATGTTGCAGTTGGATCCAGTGAATCCAGAGGCACAGACGCAGGAGTACTGGGGGATGTTGTTAGTCCCGACATTGCTGTTGTAACTGTTGTAGCAATCGGCTCCGTTGTTGCACGGGTTGTTCTGGCACTGATCCATCTGGGGCAATTGGGCTGCAAGTCAACAGTAGGAGAACAGTTCTTACTTAGTGATTTCTCAGTGATAAATGTTCTTTTTTCGAATATACAAAAAAGTGGCAGAGTTGCCAACATTTGAGTATTGCAATCAGGGAGACTTTATATAACAAACAGGGAGACTTTATATTTAGAATCATGTATTCAACATAAAACACGGTTTCTGAAAAACAGTTTCAAATATCAGGGGGATTTTCTGGTTTGTTTCTTCAAAACCGGGAACTTGTTTTCGCTCTGAAAATAAAACACTTGCTAAGATGTCTGTGGTGTTCAGTATTAAAGAAAGTGCAGATAGAGTTACAATATAGTGATAAGTCGCCAAATGAGACAATTGGGACACGGCAAGTCTACAGAATTTAATCTGAAAAATAGCGAAAACAGAAACTGAACATGTCATGGTACCTTGGTGAAACCCGCTAAAATTATACTGCAAGGGCGTTGCACAATCAAAGAAGCTATGTCATAAGTAATTATTATATGTCACAAGTATTCTACATCATCGAAGTAAACCAAAATGAATTTTGTTTTTTGGGGGGAGTATTTCATACACTCATCACAAATATAAGGTACATGTACTTACATTTTGGTGTGACACAGTTAGCTCCAACATAATTAGGAGAACACATGCAAACGTAGTTGTTTGAATCCATCGTCAGGCAAGTAGCACCGTTCTTACAGGGGAAGCTGTTGCAGGGGTTGGGGTTAGGAATCACCGCTGAAATAACAAAATATATATATCTTTAAACATTTTGCGATCATATTGATAAGACGTCAAGTAAAGCACACTGGGTCTGATTTCAAAAAAAAGAGCTAAGATTGATCTTAAGCTGTGTATCAACCTTAATTGCTAAGCAAAGTGTATTGTCTTAATACAAATCACTATTTGGAATATTGACTACTCATCTCAAGATAAGAACAAACTACAGTAGTAAACTTGTGAGAAGTTTGTGTATAAAGATAGAGTTTTGTCTTTCTTCCATTGATGGACAGACTGAATACAAACAAATGTAAACTCTACTTACATGTTTCGCAGTTCAAGCCGATGTGCGTGTTGGGACAGGCACATGTGTGTGCCCCACAGGATCCTTGTACTGTACTGCAGACACCATTATTCAAGCACGGGTTGTTGTCACAAGGGTTCGGTACAGCTGATAAGAGAAGAATCAATAAGTTATTTCAAAATGTGATCAATCAACAGCTGGGACTTTTAGATAAAGACGTACGGCAACAGTTTGAAACAAAGAAAATACATTTGTTTTCAAAAGTTCTTACAGATTTCGCAGTTGAAGCCAGAGAAGCATGGTGGACACTCGCAGGAGTAAGAGGTGCAGGAGCCTGCTGTGGCAGAGCACACACCGCCATTTACACATGGGTTGGGGTTGCAGGCATCACGCTCTGTGTTAAGGAAAAGACAACAATCACTTGGATTAAAAATCAAAACGGTAAGGTCTAACAAGTATTATTACAAAGAATAATATTAATAATTTATTCCTATAAAGCACAGTTTACATAACGTATCAATAGTGGTCTCCCTGGTCATTGGGCCAATAACATTCCTGTAGACTTTCTCAGTTCCCTAGAGAAACAGAGTGTACAGCCCTGAGCTTACATGGAGCTTCAAAGGCTTTTTCAAACAATATCAACCACTACCCTCGCAGGTACCCATTTATACCCGTGGGTGAAGAGAAGCAATTATACTACATAAAATGTTGAAGTAATTCCTTCCAGATGAGCTTTCCAAGTCTGTATAGGCAGATTTATATAAACTTTTCATATTTTTTTCAGTTTATGGTTCTTCAATCTTGAGTGCCTTGAAGCCTATTATGAATGAATACATAGTGGACAAAAGTCAACCAGAACTGTTGGTGGACACTAGAGCTCTTCATTTTGTGTTCCAGACTTTTATTATTATTATTATTATTAATGGTTTATTCATTTGAATAAAAAAACAAAAACAAAAGGCCGACTTACGACTCTCGCAGAAAATGCCGGTGAAGCAGTTAGTGCAGGAGCACTTGTACTCGGAGCAAGCGTAGGGAGAGTTGGGCGTTTGTGATGCGGGCATGCAGACGGCTCCGTTCTGGCAACTGCTGCTGTCACAGGCAGAGATGGCTGTAATGACACAAGTTAATAATAATAATAGCGTAAACTTATAAAGCGCCAATATTGCCTAAAAAGCTACTCAAAGTGCTTCACAGAGATAGTTTATAAAGCTATGACCAAAGCCAATTAATAAAAATACTAATGGAGGATTTGAAAGGAACAATTGATCAAATTGAGGCTGAAGTAAATTCAGGTAGGAAATCAGCCAGGACTACTACTTTTGCCAAGTGGATTGAGGGGACTTCACGCTATTAACTTCACTGCCACAGAGCGAGTTTTTCATTCTGTGTTATACTACAGGTGTTGCTATTAAACATGGTAAATGTTGGGTGGTTGGAGCTGCGTGATAATTAGGGTCTGTTTGACGGAAGACGATCGTTTCTATTGTGGATTAACTCACGGATATCACAGTAGCGTCCGGTGAAACATGGTGGGCATTGGCAGGTGTACTCAACACATCCTTCAGCAGCAGGCGTACAAGCAGCACCGTTGGCACACTGGTTGTTCTCACAGCTATTAACCACTGCACGTAGTGTTCAAAAGGGGGAAAAAACACATTAACTATCTGGTAAGACAAAACATCATGAATTGTGTTATTTATGTTTTAGGTGTATCAATGTTGAACCATGTCTGAATTGGCGTTGACTCTTGATAAGGGTGTTGCCAAGGACATTCTATACTTCAACAAAGGATGACACAGCAATCCAGCCATAGCCCAAGCCATGGCTGCCAATTTCATTATATTTAACAAACAGCCAAAACACACTAGGTAAGCAAACTTTCAATAAATTAGAGTTGTTGTTGGCTTGTCAGATTAAGGATCAACACATTTCTACAAAAGTCCCTTTTTTAAATAAAAGTTCATTTGCAGAGTCTGGTCTCAATGGGTACTTACACGTCTGGCAAGACTGGCCAGTGTAGCAGGCTGGGCACTGGCATTCATATTGGGTACAGGAACCAGGCTGGGCAGCACAAACTGCTCCATTTTGGCAAGTATTGCCTTGACAAGCATCCCTCGCTGTAAGAAAGAAAAAATAAATAAATGAAGTCAATGCTATTTAACATAATTGAATGACACTTAATAACACTTAACTAGATGGCTGCTTTCGACCCAATCACAGGCTGAACTGTTATGCTATGCACATCGGAGCTGGCAATCATGTAAACTAAGAATACTGTCACGCTCACACCCAGGACACTCACTCGACTTTGTAGCATGCACTCACAAAGACTGACAGATAATACTAGAATCCACACTCTAAATCTCCCCTTTTTCCCCAGCTTTTTAAAATCTTTTGTTACAAGAAGAGGATTGCTAGAGAGGCTGCCACCATTGTTACACGAGAACAATTTTAGAGTAAGAAGAACTTGAGGATGAGCCAAGCAATGGCTGGAGTAGCTCAATAAAAGAGGTCTGCAAAATTCAAAGGTTTTCCAGGGTACAACCTCTAGTTACCTCTAGTTTAACTCTGCAATTCTCCCTAACATGGCATGGCTTTTTTGTTAAGGGCTCTCATATGATAGTAAATGAATTTTCTGTTTAAGTATACGTACCGATTTCACAGTTATCTCCGGAGAAGCAATCTGGGCAGATGCAGCGGTAGGTGGTCAGAGTCTCTGGGACACAGGCAGCTCCATTAAGACAGGGCTGTGTTGAACAGGGGTTGGCTGTAGGAACAAAAAGACATTCGTTAAATAAACAACTTGGGAATAAGGACAAGATATCACTGGAAATGGTTAACTAATTTGTTTGTTTTGCAGACATTTTATAAAGCAACAATTTTGTCATGGTAGCCACTAGTAGCTCTGAAATTGGGCCCCTACCTTGAAAATTTTACATCCCTATGAATTTTCCTAATACTCATTATAGAAGTGACAGCTGGTTTCTACGCACCTTCAACAATAGTAACCACAAAGGTACAAGAGGCACTGTTTCCTGCTTGATCCCCAAAGCGATACTCAACAGTGGTTGCTCCGGCTTCGAACAGATCCCCAGGGCTCTTGGTATTGAAAAGGAGGTTGACATTGCCAGAGTTGTCAGCAGCTGTGGGTGCTGTGAAGCTGACAGGCACTGGGGCCATACCAGTCACTACGGTGTAGGTAATGTCCATCTGGCAGAAGAGGAGCATCGGATTCTCCATGTCGGCTGTAAGGGAAGAGAATCAACTTTGTTAACTTTGTCTCGACAATATATTGTTCCAAAACCTTTCTAAAAGATGTAACAACTTTGATACAACCCCAGTTTTGGTAATTGGTTGCACTGAAAAGAACTGGAAGTTTATCCAAATTTTTTTCTTTTTCAGAAACACTACAACAAATAGAGGTTCGTACCTTCTTCAATAACACGCACAGTGAAGGTAGTTGATGCAGTGTTGCCTTCAGCATCGGTGAAGGTGTACGTGACAGGGGTTGATGACCCAGTGGGGAAGAAGGAGCCTGGCTCATTTGTTTTGGTCGTGGTGAAGGATCCAGAGTTGTCAGTGGCCGTGGGTTCAGTCCAATCCACATTTGTCCCTGGAGACTGGAAGGGCACCGTCAATGTAATGTCATTGCTGGTTGCAGTGATGACAGGTCTTATGCCATCAGCTGTAAATAAAGTGTTAAAAACAATCAAACATATCAGTATACTTCAAAATAACCTTTTTACGTCAACATGCCTCAGTCTGAGCTGCATCAACTCACCAATGTCATACTTGGATTTCAAAGACAACTTTCTGATATTGATTTACAAACCGAAACTAAATGTAGGCTTTTCACAATTCATAGCTGCCAGTCGATCATTCAATCACTTCGTTGAATCAAAAGTTGATAAGAAGTGGGTTTTAAATAAAGTGTTGCAACTAAATGAAAATTTGACAACTGACCTGCAAGCCAGTCCGTTTCTAAACATTGAACTTCGGTGGTCCAAAAACAATGAGCTTCTGAAGGATCTCAAGACTGATACAAAGTTTGGAATTGATATGCCAACACCTTCTTGAGTAATCGCCTGGACACTGATCGCACGCACACACACACACAAACACCAAAGAAAAGACATGATGAATATACCTTCACCGACAGCAGGGCATAGAAAATAACTGGCACACTGGATAAATACTTACGCAGCTCTCTCACTGTGACTGTGAACGTGGTTGAGACTGGGTTCCCAGCTGGATCAGTAAAGGTGTAGGTTACGGGTGTAGTGGCACCGGTGGGGAAGAAGCTTCCTGGTTCAGAAGTGGTTGATGGTGTGACAGTTCCTGAGTTGTCGGTGGCAGTTGGAGGGTCCCAGTTGACGTTGGTACCAGGAGTGCCAAAGGGAACGTCAACAACGATGTTGGAACCGGGGTTGATGATGGTGGGTGGGTTGGTGTCAGCTGTAAATCAACCATTAAAGACAAAAGTTAAATCTGACATTCATTATTTTGATTGGATTGTTGACTTCTGTCCACAGATCGTAACCATATTTTATTTCTAATTCAAATGATCTTGATCTTTTCCTCCACAAACTGCCACAATTAAACTGCTGGACAAGTACAGTTTTAGAGGTTTTTGAAATTCAATGTGGGATGGTGCATGGGTTTGCATGTTGTTAATGACTATTATTAACAATGTAGTAATGTCCATCACGAATGAAAGAATGTCTGTTGACTTTTACTTACGCAGCATAATAACATTGACGTTGAATGTACGAGTGACAGTGTTTCCAGTTGGATCAGTGAAGGTGTAGGTTACAGGAGTGGTACCCTCTGGGAAGGTACTTCCTGATGGTCTTGTAGAACTTGGGAACACGGTTCCAGAATTATCCACAGCTGTCGGCTCATTCCAAGTGACTGGACTGCTGTCTGTCCCAAATGGTACGGTAACAGTAATGTCTTCTGGGAAAGAGGTTACCACTGGGTCAGTGCTGTCAGCTGAAGATGGAGAAGAATTTTTTTTATTAAACACAGAAAATCAAACAATACTCGTCTGGTGGAAGAGATATCAGACAAACCGTCTCAAAATCATCGGATAAAACCTACCAAATGTGCTTATAATTACAATAGGCATGATAGGAGTGATAAAAGCGCACTCACGTAGTGAAAAGAGACCTTGAGTGTTTTCTGTTTTTCAAACATCAAGTTTATTATCGAGCGCGATAAAAACTTTTGTTTTACTCATTTCTCAGAAATTATAGCATTTTAGGCAGAAATATTTTAAGGAACCCTTTCTACCATTACTTACTTCAAATCATGTCAGTTATGTGTGAATCTGTGAACATTTGTGTTTTTCCATCTTACCAACAGTGTACAGGGCCTTTGAGAACGACATACTTGGGGATATGATTGCCAATCTTTTCATGTCACTTTTAAAGTCTTTATTTGTAACATTTGACAAAAAGATTTTGTAATGCACACTTACGTAGAACAATCACGTTCACATTGAAGGATCGAGTGATAGAGTTTCCAGTGGGATCACTGAAGGTGTAGGTCACTGGGGTGGTGCCTGGTAGGAAAGAACTTCCAGACGTCCTGTCAGAGGATGGGATGACTGTACCAGAGTTGTCGGTCACAGAGGGCTCTGTCCAAGTTACAGGTACACTTGTAGTTCCAAATGGTACAGTCCTGGTAATGTCTTCTGGGAAGGTTGACACCTGTGGTGGTATGCCATCAGCTATGGACAAAACAATGAATGAATTATTGCAAATTCAGATTAAGTACAGATTTTGTTAATATTTAAATTTTTGTGTTAGTTGTTAAAAAACTTTCTGATGTTGAACCTACCTAGTTCAACAACTGTCACTTGGAATGTTCTTGTCACTGAGTTTCCAGTAGGATCAGTGAAGGTGTATGTAACGGGCGTAGTCTGCCCGGTTGGGAAGGAGTTTCCAGGCTCATTTGTTTTTGTGGGGATGACTGTTCCAGAATTGTCAAAAGC
>JAUELU010000053.1:3826885-3845013 GCA_032357145.1 Evasterias troschelii | reverse complement strand
CGTGTTCGTATTGTAAAAGATCTTTATACCCAGGACGTCAGTGCAGTGGCACTGACTGACGTCCTACCAGGGCTAGGAGTAAGTAATCATGGTTGTACATTGAGATTGCAAAGAGGATATTTAGATATGATGATTCAAATACTGAATCATACTTACCCTGTGCTTGTGACTGGACTGACAGAATCGCCGCGGCGAACGCCAAAACAAGCGGCACCATCATTATTTCAGACAAGGAATGGGGGTTCAAAACCCCAGTAAAGACGTAGACCTGAGGTGCTGGGGAATCAGTGCCGAAAGCTCTCAACACTGTTGGACGACTGTTGGTGAAGTAGGTGTTGCTACCTCGAACACCTTGTGCCTTATCTGAGCTCTTCCTTCACGAGTCCAAGACGACGTTCACTCCCGCCCATCCCAAAATTAAATGACCTCGATTTTCCTTAGGGAATACTGTCCTGTGATTGGTCAAGAGCTTTTGGAGGTATTGTCCCCATTCAGGGCATTGCATAACAACACCTTGCGTTGGGTGGCCTCAATTTGTGACAAAAGCCTCTCCCAGAAAGCACGGAGCATTGTGATGAGGAATTCCTACCTCAATGCCTGAACGGAGTCACAAAATGAATGGTAAAATAAGTTGCGTAACCTGATTTGAATATCACTACTGGGGTTTTTATTGTGTATTTTGGGGCTTTTGGCACAAATGTTTTTATTAACTTGCATTCATTTTGGTTAAAGGGTGTTTGTAACATTGGTTGGAGTAAAAATATAAATGTTCACAGATTCACACATAACTTACATGGTATAAAGATGGTCATGATGGGAAACTCCCTTTGAACTATTTTTGCTTTAAATGCTGTTTTTGAGAAATGAGTAAAACAATTAGTTTTGATCTCACGAGTCGAAAACTCGATGTTTGAAAACAGTGAAAACACTTAAGGTTTTTCCCCACTTTTTTCTGGTAATTGCAAAGACCGATTCAGCTTAAACTTTCACAGGTTTGAATTGTTTCATGTATATGTTGGGATACGTGAGGATACTTGTCTTTGAAATTTACCAAAAAGTATAAACTCCCTTTATTAAGCCTGTCGTTAACCAATGCATTTGTTTGTTGAATTGGTGGTTGTTTGTTTTGGGGTGTTTATGTTCTGTCTGTATTTGGAAAAGAGAGTTTAGTTTTAATTGCAATTGATAATGTTGCAAAAAGCTAGCGACCAACCATTTTGGGTCGACCTTCTTGCTTGCACTGCGATGGAACCGTCTGGTTTAGGCAGAAAATATCGTTCAGTGGCTCGCTTTTTTGTGGGTGTGGGGCGGGGGGAGGAGGGGGAAAGCTCTTGAACCCAAGCACAAAAGTGCAGAAGTGGGGAAATCGTTTACAATATGAATTAATAAATAAAGTACAAAACTGTTCGTTGGTTGTCATGTGATGTTGAACTGAGTTAGTGGTTTAAGTTATTGCACATAGATTGTGATGGTGTACTGCGGCGAGGTTTTATACGATGATCTTCGTATTATTTAATCGTCTTTTCCCAATTCAAAGCGTCTTAGATTGGTTAAAGTTCAGTTTTTTAAAGCGAATCTTTAGTATAGAATTCGTGGATATGCAAAAAGTCGAGTATTTAATTAAGGCAACAGCGTAGGCTCTACACATTTAAAAGATAATTTCACCTATTTTTAGCGGCCATTTTTGAACGCCATCTTGAAATGTTGCCAGAGTGGCCCCGGAAATTGTTAATTATCACATTTTTTTTTCAAAAGTGTTTAAGTACCATAAAAAGAACCCCAGTTAGTTTTGTCAAGTCGGGGAGGGGGTACGGAAATCCTCAGTGTGGAAATTCCTAATTTTCATTTGGGAAACACAATTCATTGTACTCTGCATTCTGGCTAGCTGTTGTTTGTTTGTTTGTTTGTTTGCTGTAGTTTTTGTTTTGTTTTCTGCCTTATGGGCAGCCACACAAGTTGAAATAATGTGCATGTGAAGTGATTCATGGTCAGTGCTTTGGCCTCAAGAATAATGTGGAATGCAAGGATGTCGTCGCACATTGCCGTTTTTTGTGGCTATTATATAGACACAATTGTTTCTGCACCATTTACTGCGTTGCATTCAAAGCAGGAACGTCTTTGCCCCACCAAAAACAAATAATAATAATAATCCTCCAAAGACCAACGCCTTTGGCTTCAACTACGGCTGACCAACGGCTTTGGCTTCACTTACG
Source organism: Evasterias troschelii (assembly GCA_032357145.1). NCBI lineage: Eukaryota > Metazoa > Echinodermata > Asteroidea > Forcipulatida > Asteriidae > Evasterias > Evasterias troschelii. The sequence goes on along the minus strand of JAUELU010000053.1, from coordinate 3,842,800 downwards.
ATCACTCCACGTTAACAGTCCACCCATAATTCAGCAATCTATAAGCCACAGCCATTATTGACTTCTTAAAAAATAGGCATAATTTATACATTTTTTTTACATTTTGTATTCAATTTTTTCAAAACATTTCCGTGTATTATTTGTTTTGGCCGGCTTTATTAATGTACTTTGTAATTTATTTTGGATGCCATGTTATAACGTAAAGTTTATCTTCTTTTGTCTCGAATTTCTTTATAAAACGTTTTAATATAGCTAAATGGATGAAGACAACTATTACCTAATTAACTTAGTTCCTGTTTCGTGTATTGCATGTTTTTTGTTTTGAATTTGCATGTATGGTGAAAAATGAATACATACATAACAACCAATCAACCGGGTATTTTAATACTTTCTTTGAAGTGTAACACATCAACTCGAACCGACCGCACCCTAAAAATCACCGAATACTTGAGTGAACAAAGGAAGTACTATCCGACGTGATTAATATCAGACCGAAGTTTTCATTTTGGCCTTCCATCTGAAAAGACATAATCCAAGACGGGATATCTTCCAATCAAGTCATACTTTGCACGCCTGCTGGCAAAGGTATTCAACACTTCAACTTCAAGGTCTTACGGGGATGTTGAAGAGCATGGTAGTCTAAAGGTTGCACACTTATACACTTGTACACATTGATTTATTTTTTATCACACAGCGCCCCTGCGTTTTGTTGAATAAAAACGTCATATACTTGGAGACATGCTATTCTTAACTTCCTTTTGTGTTGAGTATGTCATTCAAAAAAACAGTAGGGGTAACCACGTTTTTTCATCTTCGAAACTTGTTTAATCCTTTGTACCTTTAGAATATCGTTTCTTTTAAGAAATTGTTGTGGTTTAGCAGTCATTGAATTAGCTGGGTTTCCCACGTTAAAGATGTATTGGTACGGCTGTTGACGGTTTTGCACAACTTGTAAAAATGAAAAAGAACAAATAGGCCTAATAATAAGTGTCAATAGTACTATAAATCCCTAAACATGTGGAAGCGTAAAAACGGTTACGACTAATACCAAAGTTTCAAAGTGGTATATCGCCGTGGTGACTTAATGTCCAACTCTTACTTTTTACAAGTTTTACAATCGCTTTCTGTAAAACTGCATAAGGTATTACGCCCGTATTTGTTACGTAAACTATAACGTAATTACTGTTTTTTATATGTTTTTTTTTTTCTTTCTTTCTTTTTTTCCCCCCAGGGAAATATTTGTACAAATCAAAGCTAAAACCATCCGAACCAGTTTTGTCACTAATCAAAGGACATAGGTCATTCGATTCTGCCCTTTATTGAATCGGAATGAAAGGTTTGAAAGCTTTAGCAAAGATGGAATTTTGTTCGACTCCATCCTGAACATTCTTGAAGGAACACAACGATTTGTGAAAACTTCTATAGCTTTGGTACTATGTCCTCCCAACTGGTTAAATCAGAATTAGCTTCAACGACAATACCAATAATCGAATTATTGACAAAGTTGTGTTGTTCAAAATTCAGGGGGGCGGAAACATTGATGGCTTAACACCACATTCAAGTCATCTATGCTTTAGACCTTATGATAACACCATCCATTTTGGATTTACGGAAACCCAACAATTCAGACTGCGTAGCGTTCAAAAGGTCTATACAAATAACATCACTCTATATTTTATCTGACCAACTAAAAAATAAAAAAACTTTTTCCAAAGCGGACTATCTTTTAGTAGATCATTTTTTCTTTCAAGCGGAATACGAAATCGCCGTATCCCTTATCCCCATAAGCAACATTGTAAAGAAAAGCTGATCGTTGATAGTGAGTTGTACATCTTTGGGGTGAATATATTGCTGAGATTAGCTTATAAAGGCTAACATACTCTCCCAACACCTCAGTAACAATGTCCTTAACAAGAGCAGAATATTGTGGATCTTTCAGCAAAGAGTTATTAAATTTCCAATAACCATTATAGCCATGTTCAACGTGACTAAAATCCAACGCAATATCACTTTCCCTGCTATACCTGGTTTTATATGGCAACTAACAATGTTGTTGTTCAGTTTAGACGAATCAGAACAAAATATAAAGTCTGGTTTTTGTGACCTTTGGTAATGATATTAACTTGTTCTTGTTACCAGCGCACTTTATAAAGACATATCAATGCGCTTTACATTAGTGCCCCGTGGTCGATTTCACAAAACTCTCACTAACTTAGGACTAGTCCTAAGGCAATGATACTTACTCTTAGCATTGCCTGAGACTAGTCCTAAGTTAGGAAGAGTTTTGTGAAATCGACCCCAGCATGGTCACTGGGCCAATATTTTACTCTTTCTCGGTTCCCTTGTACAACCCGAGCTGCCGTGGTGCTCTGAAACCTTTTAATCCACAATATCAGCATCTACTCTCGCAGTTATCCATTTATACCCCTTCTGGAGCCCTTTTCACCCACACAATATCAACCTCTACCCTCGCAGGTACCCATTTATACCCCTGGCTAATTACTCAAATAATTAATTACAAAAACAAAACTTACGTGGTATTGGTAAAGATAAATGTTGATAGTAATAATAAAACATTGTTAGAAACGACACCCTTTGAAGTATTGAAGTTTCAGGGGGAAGAGTTTATTGTTCACACAAATTCAAACAAATCTAATAAAGGCATGAAGCCCTTTCTTAACTAAAAGCATAACATTCTGTGCAACAAGGGTGTTTTTTTCTTTCATTGTTTTCTTGCAACTTCGATGAACAATGAGCCAAAATTGCCAAAGGTTTATTTTATGCATATTATATGCTGGGGGTATTGAATGAAGATAGTGGTCTTTGACAATTACCAAAAGTATACAAGTGAGACTGCATCCATGTATAGGCCATATCTTCTGAGTTCTGCATACGCCTCACATCAACAAAGTCAAAATTATTGCACAATTCTAAAACCCTATTTTTAGCTAAAGGGTTGTTGTGATGTTGTTAAATTATAATCTCCACATAGTGTTTTCCATACTACAAATAGTTTCAAATACATCATCAAAGAAGTCAGGGTCATCAGAATTTGGTCCGAACAAATTAACAATTGCCAAAAATCACCAGCCGCTATATTGTCTAAAGCCAGCATATTACCCACGTTGTGGTTCTAGTGTTAAGAAGGGTGGCAACACTTCCGGAGTTGCTTTTAAACGAAATAAAGAAACATTTCAAGTCCCCTGAAGAACTTCTGCGTCATTGAAAGACTGCGTTTCTCAAAAACCTACCAATGTCTCGACATTTCATGGAGGTAACGGAAATATGAATAGAAACAATGGAAAATAGGAGAGAATAATAATGTTGATGAAAAGCGATCCCTTTAAAAGATAGAAAAACCCTTTTTGTTTTACTACATATACGGCATGGATAATCTAACTAATTTGTCCAAGGTTAACTCCCGTCACTCAGAATTACTCACTTTTCATCACTTGAAACCTAGAACAATAGATGCCAGGGATATTTTGATTTTGGAGGGTTCCACGTCCTTTCATATGATGCTGAGGGAGGACCTTTTAGAATGTCAGTGCGGGTGGTTTTTAATTGAACGTTTTATTGAATTTTTATTTTTTAATTTCCTGCTTCATGGTTTCAAAAGATGTTCATTGGTACTATTTTTTGTTTTGTGCCTTTGTTTGAGAGGGTTTTAAGTCCATTCGTGTTGGGCTTTGGGGATCATTTGGGACCTTGTCTTGTTTGGTCTTTTAATGTTTGTCCCTGCCTCCTGTTTTTATGGTGTTTTGGGGTCGCTGTTTTTGCTAGGTTTTGGATTTGCTTTTGTTTTAATGTTTACCGTTGTGTGATTTTTAAAGCGTTTGAGTGCAATCTCCTTTTTATAGTTATATAATTATGGCAGGGGTCTGGTTGTACACATCTTGAGATGACAGTTTTATACCTGTGTATAACCTTGACAGTCCCTGTCCAACTTGTAACCATTGTGTATATGTCTAAAGATTTAAAACAGATAAAACAAATAAATACCATGAAGCTACAAAACAAATGTCAAATCCATCAAAGGAAACAAAGGTAAATGAGCAACAATCGTGAGAGTTGGATTAGTCACATAAAAAAAAAAAAAAAACTTCTGAGCACACTATGTTGCGCATACAAACCAGTGTAAAAATAAGATGGTCCCCGGTTTGTTGTTATGCTACCCCAACCAAACCCCAAATATAGAACCCCTTTATTAACACCAGAAACCAAACCCCCTAAACAAGAAAATGAATCGGTCGGAATCATCGGGCTGTCAGATCAAAAGGCAATGAGATAAAGACGACCCAGAGTGGCCATGGGGTTCCCACATTTAAAAAAACAACTCGTTGATAATATAACACAGTGTAGGAAAAGAAGAAGGAACAACAATAGCAAACACACACCCACCAAACAACAGGTATCCATCATCGACTTTCAAAGCGTTTTACTCCTGTTAACCGAGGAGAGACAAGGCCGTCTAACATTACGGGCCATTCTTTAGTCAATGTTAAAAAGTTTCGAATTTGTTTTCGAAATTGTTTACAATGGCTGTTCATGGCTTAAATAGACAACTTCGTAAGCGTAGTTTAATCAGAAATTAAATTGGCAAGCACATACAACTTTGTACAACAGTTTTTAGTTTGATATGACACTACCATTTCCAAAAGACAATTAAACAAAGCAAAAAAAAAAGGAATCATGTTCTATATAATTTGTTCATTTATTCCAATTATTTATGAATACAAACTGAATTTCGATTTTCAGTTATTTCTTTTGACCCACCCACCCACAATTTCGAAAAAAACAAAAAAATGTTAAACATTGACTATTTTGAATGGCCCCTTATAAAGAAATGTATGCATAAAACAGAATTGCAATCAAAGTCAACCCGTTGTGTAAAAATTATACCATTAAGGTAGAATAAGACCTCCATAACTATAGACCATATTACCTTTGTTTACAGAATGGTGACCTAGCTTGTACATTAATTTGTTTCCTGATGATGGGCAAGATACTACACAGGCTATATGGGGAAATTTACATTTTGTGTCATAATTTTCATATAAATTTAAAAACAGCTGTACAGCTTTTGTTCATATCAAAAGTTGAGAAAAATCAGACAGTGCAATCTGCATAAAACATCAAATTTTTCTATTGAGCTGTGTACAAAATAATGTGCCTGCAGGAAGCCCAGGCTCTGTGTCTCTTTTGTAAACATGTGATGTAACAGGTCACATGGTCTAACTTAGGTTATACTTACGTATATAACTTGTCAGGTTTTGAAACTTAAATAACTGTAAAACAGAGAGATACAGGAAATCAACCATTCCACATTTCGCTAAACAGTTTTGTGGGGTAGTTTTCTTAAGTGTGTTTGAGTTTGAATGTTTACACTGTTAAGTGACTCTCTTCAGCTACAGCTGTTGGTCATTTGTCTGTGAGCACCAATAAAAACAAAATAATAATAAAATGAGTTCAGTTCTGTATTTTGACTGTCAAGCCTCGATTTGGGTCGCATTCATAAGGGAGTTCAACCAAGACGCTGAAAAAGATTCATGCGTCCCCCTTAAAACATAAGCACGCCCCCACTGGGACTGCAAAACTTTCTAGACAGTATGCTCTTGGTAGATAATGATTATCAATTAGAATTGAATTTTTGAGGAAAATCTTCCAGTACAATTAACCCACGTTGCTTTAAAATCCAGGCCTGCTATAAAGACACACCCATAATAATGAAAATGGTCCTTGCAGGCACCCCGAAGTGCCTCAGCCTCTAGTGCAAATTACAAGCGCAGAATCTGGTTATCAATGGACTGTGATGCCATGAACATCCACGGAGGAATTCTAAGCACCTCGGGCCTTTTGTTAGGTAGCTCATGCCAGCCGAACGAACATTATGCAGTCAATGAAAAAGTTACCCCCAGTGACAAAAACAGGACACCTATGTCCTGACTGCCTTGTTACATAACTTTGCTCCTTGGGGCCAGAAAATACGCTTTTGTAAAGAAAGCCATCAACGGGATTTAAGCTGGGGCTAAAGAGGTGAGAATGGACTGTATTCTTTGTGGTCAGAAATAAACTCAATACATTAATCGATATCTCATTGTTAGGTCGAAGAGCCCAGGTTAATGAGGTCTCCGTATTGTTGAATATACATTTACCGGATACTTGGGCGGGGTGTTGTAAAATAGCCCACAAATTGTCTGTTAGGAAGTGATGAGATTATACCCAAACCGTGTAACATTTCTTTCTTTAAAGCAATTACATTGCAGTAGCCAATATCATCAAACTGTTTTAAATGACTTAGTTGTATTAAATTGCTCAGGTCAGAAAATATTTTCTCAGCAATTATAAGAAACAAACCAAATTTCCATTTGAGATACGCACATAAACATATTTTTCCGGGCACATTGTCTGAATAAAAGCTCATTTTAAAACGGTGTAAGAATGCCACTGTGTTTGATACCCTTCAGGTGCATTTTTTCGACAAAACCCAAACAAGTCCAATGGATAATTGAATCTGATCTATTGACTAGCGCAAAAATTCCTCTTGAGAATGTACAGACCCATTTGTTTTTGATGTCCGATGACGTCATGTTTAACTCTTCGCTCTAAAAGAGTACCAAATAAAAGTACTTGTTACACAATTTAACGTGAGGTTACTGAGACTTGTAACTCCCCTCCTTCGGTCATTAGGACTTTAAGTATTGGAAATGAGTGCACCACAAAACTGAATTATCAAAAGAAATTCTACAATGAATCCTGCCAAGGGAGTGGCAAAAAGTTAGCAACAATCAGTTGGTCATATTTCAAAGGAGGCGTGTAAAACAATATTATATGGGTTTTGAGAGTGAAGTATCAATGTATTGCGGTAACACCATGATGTTACCGCAAACTGAATATGAACAGGAGAATATTGTGGCACTTCTCGACTCATTGACATCAGTTTATCTTCTTATTTTTTTTGTATAATGGGCTGCGTTCAAAAATGGTTCATCTTTGATTAACCTCCAAGTTATCTGTCTGCAAATCGTTTTAGCTTGAAAAACAAAATAAAGAAAACAAATCCACACAACACATTAAATGGACGAAGTCATATCGATCTATCATCGGTCAAAACAATTGATAGTTTCTACTTCGTAAAGCACTTACAGAAAAAACCACAATTTTGCAAGACATCGACCCCATTCTCATCGACTGAACTCCTTTTCACCATTTTGTTTGTAACCTTGTCCAGACATACTTCAGTACATGTACAGAATTGTAAATTTAAAAGAAGTGCAGCACCGTTCGATTTTCACAAAGCACTAAGATTCATCTAACGGGAAGTTCTCAATACCGCCATAGCGACTTGCATTGTGACATCACACTTTGCATAGCAGTTAAGATTTGCACATAACTTAAGATCAATCTCAGCCCTTGGTGCAATTGACTCAAGGACTGTTGGATTTGTGACATAACTGCGAAGTCTCCGGCTAATACCAACACAATACTTTATACAGTTCAGTCCACAGGCCATGATGCTACCAGAACCTTATTTTCATTAACATAACAACTAAAGCTTTCAGCTCTACTTGGCCCTGAAATACACAAAAGAAGCCTCCCTTGGTGGAGGCAAGCAAGAACGTAGAAAAGGGTGTGTCATCATCTTTCTTTGGGTAACCAAAACTTGCAGTGGGTTGTATCGTTCCAGCGCAGAATCCTATTAATGCTGAGGATTTTAACCACAAGCTTTTAAAACAGTTTGAGGAATTTTGTTTGTAAACATGATGACCCTAATGTGTATCGGAGAATGAGTATGACAAAATCATGATGACCTTCTATACGACTTTAAGTCAAGGAGAACATTAGGAAATTTGTGTTTATTTTAATTAATGGGGTAAACATGAGATAAATCAACAGGAAAAGCAGGTGCCCTGAGCAACGTATTTGTTTCAAAGATCGTTAAGCGCAACAAATAAACAAAACAAACAAAATTATACCCCAAAAATAAATATTCATCCGATTGTTTTGCTCCATTTTAGAATCTCAACATTTATTATAGTTTTTCTGCAAGTTTGTTATCTTTCAAAAATATACAGAAACATGCATTTAAAAAATTCTAAAAAGCTACAAGTACAAATAAAAAGACTAAACATTTAATAAAATATAAAAAGCAGATCCTGTAGTGTAAGGTAACTTCAATCCAAATTTTGTTGACTAAAATAGTTCCAATGTTATTTGTACCTTTTAATAAACAAAACCAGACTTATAAAGCTTACTAATAAATGTCGTTGGTATACCATATAGGATAATCCAGTCTTTAAAAATGTAGGGAGCGAGGGGTGAGATATACAGTGCTGTACTTTATGCCAACATTGTGATTTGAATTCACCCCAATATGGGCGAGTCAACGACTTGTGTCAATGACTTATGCTGAAAAACAAAGCAGCAAATAATGATCACATTTTCAACCACAGAAGGCTTATAATGCGAGGGTGCGACTTGGTTATAGTGGCCTGATAATAAGGTCAGGGGAAGGTGACTAGATGTAGGGGTGAGTCAACCCCATTAACTGACCTGATGAGTCATGCTGTTTGTAAACAACTTTTTCCAAACAGAATGAAACATCAAGGGTTTGGACGGTTATTCCCAACCTTAAACTGGATGAACTGTCTATCTACGACCAAAATCACTTTCCAGTAACTAAACTTTTGTTCCCCAGGCATTTCTTGTAAGACTTGATGGCCAAAGTACGTTCTCGTCCACCCTCATACTTGGCAGTTCTTGATACTCGACCTTAAAGTACTTGACTACAACACCACCATGCCAGTTTTTTCGATAAACAAAATGAGCATCTTGGTTATACTAAAAAACATAGATACACATTGCTGTTTTTATATATTTTTTCATGACATGTTATTCTGATATATATACTTTTAAAAAGATTAATTAATTACATATCAATATTGGATTTTAAAATGGCTAATGCATACAGTCGGGTTATTATAAGAAAACTAATCACTACTTAGAAAAAAATACCATGACGCAGCCAAGTCCTACAGCAGTTAGGGTTAGTCCAATTATCTTCAAGCAAACTTGAATCCTCTATTCTGATTGGTCGTCAAAAGGTGTGATATAAACCAATATTGCATGGCCAATATCACACCCTGGATATTGCGCTGTTCCAACAGCGTGTATTGCGTTAAGCTGCATGTTGAGTTTCCTTTCCACACACGCTCGTGGAATACAGAAAATATGGCTTCTTTCTATATGGGATGCAGAAGTGCTATTTTTTTTTTCCGTATTCCACTCATGCTTATGTGATAACTAATACTATGGTAAGAAAAGGTTTCGGGCTGAGATCCCAATTGTCCTACTATGCGCAATCCTTTGCACCGACTTAAACAAATAAGAATAAACCCAATCCAAATCTTCTAAAATAGTATTGAACTGACCTCCAGTGCATTGCAGAGACGGCCTTTAGCATTCTGGTGAAATTAATGACATCTCATAATGATGAAGTCTCTAATGGACAAGGTGGGTCTCGTCGATGCGGAACTTCTGGTTGCGCCGAGGAATCAGGCGACAGATAGTAGCAGCCAGGATGATGATGACCGTACCCAGGACGGCCATGAAGCAACCGACCAGGAGCTGCATCCCCTGGTATGCATCGGCGGGGATGGAGACTTCATGACTGGGCTCATATCCGGCCATGGCTGTAAAGGGCAGAGAGGAGAATCAGTTTGTTATATAATATTAATAATAATATTAATAGTGGCTTCTTATACAGCACTGTCTGTCATTCCTTAAACTACCTGTGCTCCCTTTGGAGTATACAGCCTGTGCTGCCAAATACGTAGCGTACCAAGCTAAATCAATCACAAGAACCATCTGTACCCTCACAGGTACCCATTTACTCCTGGGTGAAGAGTAGCAATTATATTTAAGTGTCTTGCTAAAAGGACACAAGTGTCATGATAGGGATTCGAACCCACAACCTGATGACTCAGCCATCTATCTATTTATATCAATATCTTTCTCAAAATGAAACTAAGAAAGCCTCCCAAGTGAATGGCACTGTTACCAACAGGCCTGAAGATGTTAAAGCACATGTACAACATTGGTAAATGTCAAAGACCAGCATCCAAAATTGACGTAACCCGACCTATACATGAAACAACAAACAAGTCTTCGGAGTCATGAGAAAACAGTAAAAAAAACATTATATGTTTTCACTGTTTTCAAACATTGGATTTGGATACGTATAATAAAGACTAATTGTTTTACTAATTTTGTAAAAACTATTTCAAGCAAAACCAATTCAAAGGAAGTTTTCCACCATGGCCATCTTTATGCCATTAAGTTATGTGCAAACCTGTAAACAATTTTTTTTTCAATCTTACCAATGTTGTTCACACCCTTGAAAAGAAAATGACAAAGAATTTTATGAATTTAGATGTAGGAAAAAAAAGGGAAAAAAAGGGGGCGAACCCACTCAACCAGGTTTGGACTGAAAATCCAAATCACATTCGAGACCAGACTTTAGAGCGGGTTCCCCCAACAGCAACAGCAATACCCTTGGGATACAACCACAGAATTATGAAGTAACATGACGGTTGAAAACTCACCTTGTTTGCAGTGGTATCCTTGCCAGCCTGGGCTGCAGAGACAAGTGTACATGTCTACAGATGACCTCTCCTCTACACATGTGCCGTTATTAGCACAAGGGTTTGGCTTACACATGCTTAGAGAGACAATCGCTGAAAATAAAAAACAAACCAAAACAGTTCAATGGTTTTACTTTGAACATGTACAACAATTCATTTCCCAATGAGCCATTTGTGAGTTAGATTTGAATAATGTCTGTTGAGTTGCTTGATCACAAGTCATTGCATAAATTTCAATTACCACAGACTGATGAGACAGTTGCAACGTCACAAGAGTTCAAGCAAGATTTTGCAAACCTACCCAAGAGACCGCGAACCCAAATACACAACTTTTAAAGAATGTTTATGGCACAATGGTGCCATGGTTTTCTCGTCTAGAGGTTGCCGTACAAAAGCTTGCCCCAAACCATTTGACGTAGCAACTGTCTGAGGAAGTCAAACTCAAGCGGTGACTAAGAAAGTCATTGGACCGGACATTACTCAAATCTAACTCAAAAAATAGCTCATCATTACAGTATTCCCTTGCACCTTGAAACTATACTTTTTCAAAGAAATTCTACAGCTCTTAGTTAAAAAATGTATAGATTATGCCTCAACGTCATTACAATGTATTCTTTTGAGGTACGCTGATGATGAAACAAAGGGAACGCACGTCTATGTTTGAGCACAGGCTGGGCCAATGAGCAACCTCTAGCCGAGGGCGCCCTTCTCAAACAACGTCATGTGCATAAGGTCAATTGACATCGCACAGGTTTGAAGTAGTTAGTAAGAATGAAATGCAAATGGGTGTCTTATGCAAAAGAAAATATCAAGAACAAGAGGATCTTTTGAAGAAAAACAAATCTACAAAAATTGAAGCAACAGCATTTACATTTCTCAGGCTTTAACAAACAAAATTATTCGTTAAATTTTGTTGTGAAGCTATTAGGACTCTCAGAAAAAGCGAACTGAGTCACGATACTTGCCAACAACCCCATGGATAGAAGACAAAGAAGCAAGTTTCAGTTTAAAGCGTGGAAGCAAAACACCAGACATTTATTCCAGGGAATAATTCCTATGCATTTAGGTAGGGACTGAAAACCCTGTCCACATAGTGTGCCCCTGGTTGGATTCGAACCGAGTTCTCAGAAGTGATGGAAGGCCAGGAAATATACTACTACGCCAACCGGACCATCAACAACTCAACTTAACACATTGATTGGTACACTTTAACCAGCTGTCTGAATAGCGCCCTCTCTCTTAAAAGATCCTCACCTTTTTCACAGAGGATTCCGGTGAAATCTGCCGGGCATAAGCAGGATCGACTAACACCTTCAGATATGTCGCTGCCAGAAGCACATACTCCTCCATTCTTGCACAAGCATTCATCTGTATCGGTCACAAGAGGGGGTGGGGTAATAGTTTTATGTTTGAATACAATTAAGACAAGAATAACAAGAGAACAAGTTGTCTTAGAAATTTTAGAATATTATGTTTTACCAGTTTAGAACCTTGTGCGCTTGCGGTAAACAGACACATTATTTGTCCCTGCACATGGATTGGTAACAGTCTCTATAAGTAAACAATCAGACTTAGTTAATTTGCTGATCAATTCTTTTACAATTACTACTACTGTATCATACCCTAAAAATTATGTCATTTAGTCACTACAAGTTAGTAGCATCTAAATGTAAATGTTTAAATATTTGTGATAAAGATGCTATGTCCGCTTTTTCCAGGTAATAATAAGCATTTGTTGGGAATGTAGAAATGTTCAAATCAATTCTGCTTTTGTTAAAAGGGAAATAATCTTGGGTCTTGATCATTCTAAATGGATATTTAAGAATGATTTACTCACCGTTTCCGACATCACGCTTCCTTCGTGAAGCTGCAGAAGAAGCCAAAGACAAGGTGTGGTTATAATCACAAAACTTTAAATATGGTTCATGCAAATATTTATAAAACAAGATGCAAAGTTATGTACGAAACGATGGGTGTACTTTTGCTAATTGCCAAAGACCAGTTTCCTCACTTGGCGCATCCAAACATCTGCATAAAATAACAAACCTGTGAAAATTGAGGCTCAATTGGTCATCAAAATTGCAAGAAAATAATGAAATAAAAAATTTAAAAAAATAAGATGACACATACTCTTCGTCTTACCTAAGACTACAACATCCGGACGTCTTTGTTCTATTACATGATCAGTGCTGAATGTTGAAATTCCAAAGGACCTTGACCTGGTCAGTCAATACAACTTTCTACGGAACATTAGTATTGTTATCAATATTATTATAAATAACTTTAAACACTTTACCTAGACAGAGGTACTCGTTCTCGCTGTAGTAACAGCTCTGGGTAGCTGGACATGGGCTGCTATTACATGGGTTGGCGGTCGTTACAACTAGAGAAGTAAAACAGACATGAAATATTGCTTTAAAAAAATATGCTATCACACAACAAAATTGGTGTGGGTCACTATTACTGTCAAAGAACATACAAGTGACTTGGGACACATTTAATAGGAATATTTAGCACACAATTCTGCTAAGCGCAATTGATTTTACTCAGCAGAAGTACACAAGTCAGCGTGTTATACTCTTACTGTTTTGTGAATGATTCCAAACTGTTTTTGGCTTGGCAGTACACAAATACTGGGTGCATATGTTAGTGCATTGTTGCAGAATATAATCAAGAGGTGAATTCTTCGACTATTCCTTTCGCCACATGGAACGAAAAAGATAGATACCACCTCTTGATTATATTCGGCGACAATGACTGAATGAAATGTATTCAATATTTGTTTAATATAACTCACACATAGACCTTTGTCATATTACAATTTGTTCACAATAAACACATAATAGCAATGGAAACCCCAGACTCTGGAAATTCTAAAAACCCCTTCTTAACAGAGTGGATGACTCCATGAAAACATATTTCTTGTTCACAGTGACACCACCTTGCCTCGTCTGGACAAACATGTGAAAAGTTATCAATACAAGCACGACGCTACATACATCCAAAAAAGAATCCACATTGGACCCCAATACTAAATTGTGGAGCATTGCAGCAGTAATGCATGGCAAAATAATGGATGACATGTGACAAGTCTTCCACCAATCAATGACAAGGGTCTGTGAGTGTGGTATATAAAATCAATGAAATCTATTAACTTGCAAAGGAGATGGATTTATCCGTGCTTCAACAAAACAAGAAAGAAGTTTGGAATAATCTAAAATTTGGTTTGAGGTGTTTTTGTTTAAAGGCACTGTACACGTTTGGTAGTTACTCAAAACAAATATTTGCTTAAAAACTTACTTGGTAATGAGCAATGGAGAGCTGTTGATAGTATAAAACATTGTGAGAAGCGACTCCCTCTGAAATAACATAGTTTTTGAGAAAGAGGTAATTTTTCACTAAAATAATAAAAGACTTCATGCATGAAGTCTTTTATTCCTATCTGAAAGCACACAAATTTGTCCAATAAGTGTGTTTTTCCTTTCATCATTTTCCTTCAACTCGATGACCAATTGAGCCCAAATTTTCACAGGTTTGTTATTTTATGCATATGTTGGGATACACCAAGTGAGAATACTGGTCTTTGACAATTACCAAACGTGTCCAGTGCCTATAATAAAGAGCCCAAATAAGTCTCCATTTGTTCCTTCTACGATTTTGGGGTGCCTATCACTAAAGTACTCTTAATTTCAAAATCAGCACTCACCATTCACAGTAACCACGAAGGAGCAGGTTGCCTGGTTGCCGGCGGTGTCAGCAAAGATGTACGTGACTGTGGTAGCTCCCTGGGAGAACGCATCCCCTGGCTGGTGGGACCGGGTCGTGGAGACCGCTCCATTGTTGTCTGTTGCAGTAGGCTCAACCCAAGTGCTGGTCACTGATGTTGTACCAGTTGGGAGAGTCTCGGTCCTGTCAGATGGACAACCGCTGATGACTGGTGCTACACTGTCCACTGAAATAGATCAAGTTCAAATTTTTGAACACACAATTCTGCAACTGATACTCTTTGTGAAATATTTTTTATTGAGTTTGAACTAAAGAGAGTTATAGACCCATTGTGATGGTCGCCATCTTTGATGTCAATTTGAACCCCGTTTGGGTTTTTTTATTTGTTTTTATGTAGGTCTTTTCCACTCTGTGTTTTAAAAACATTTTCACCCCTTTTTCATGAAATGTCTTTAATATTTATTGCTAATTATTGAATGTTAATCACATCCAATTTGGCCTGTGGTCCACAAAATGTGAAGTTGATAAAATTAAATGAAATGAAATAGAAACGACTTTCGCCAATGATAGCTCTTCATTGACCTCAGTGAGGGGACTGTTTGGGCTTGTGATGTCATACACAAGAGGTCCATTGTCCTAATACCAGAGCAGGGCTCGTAATTGGGGAAAAAATCCACAACAAGGCAGGGCTTGTGGCTCAAAATGTTTACTGGACCAGGACTTTTTTTACAAGACCAGAACTAAAATGAAAGAATAAAATGCAAAGAAAAGTTTTTTCTGAGCAAGCACTAGGGAAGATTTATCAAGTTTGTATAGGGGTAAGTATTCTTTAATGCTCAACAGAATTTCAAGAGTTCTATCAAACTGAAGGTCAATACTTGAACAAACACACAAGACTGTATTGCATTTTCACATCTTTCATTGAAAAACCGACACTGATGAGAGGTCACTGAAGCATCCGGAAATACAAGAAAGAACCAAGACAGACCTACTCTTCCAAGACAAGCAGAGTAGACTGTTTGAAATATTGAGACCACACTAGGTCTTTTCAGGGGTAACACTCCAACAAAATAAGTTTAATACATGGTTGTACCCCAAAAGTTTACTATTTATTTGTTTAAAGTTACTTTTTATTTTTCACACCATGCAATGCTTTAAACACCACTCACTTCTCGTCAGTCGCCTGATTTGAGAAAACGAAATGATTACGGTGCAAGTGACAGTTGAGAGGAAATATTTTAAAAGTAGTCTCACCGATAACATTGACATTGAAGCTACAAGAAGCCTGGTTGCCTGTGTTATCAGTTGCAGTGTACCGAACTTGGGTGGTGCCAACGCTGAAGGCTGAATTCGGGGCAAAGTTTGAGGTGACCTGAGGGGAGACCCCAGAGTTGTCTGTGACCAATGGTACCGTCCAGGATACAGTGGCTGTCGACCCAGCACTCTGAACGTAGCTTGTGATGTCATTCGGGCAGAAGGAAAACACAGGGCTGAGGTTGTCTACATTAGAGGCTTTGTAAATAAATGGGGGAAAAAATACATAAAC
>JAUELU010000053.1:3742901-3753651 GCA_032357145.1 Evasterias troschelii | reverse complement strand
GAATGGTGTAAAAAAAGGAATGCTCACGAACTGTAAGTTCATAATTTATTTTGACAAGATGGCGCGCTGATGGTTGTGTGTGATGCCGAGTCCGTGCGTCCACCCCGCTAATAAACTCCCATGGGCCACAGCTTACAGTGCAACATGCTTAATATTCAAAATTACACAAAATATACTTAAAAGTCACACAGCTTTTTAAGGTAAAGGGGAAATTATTTATTGACTCTTGAACTCATGTAGTTCGTGTCAATGTCGTATCCCAGCCGCGCAATTTTTACTTGTCTGGGCAAACTTCAGTTCAAAAATTGCGCGCACGCAAATTTAAAAATTGGCTTGCGCGATTTAAAAAAAAGGCCATCTTCAAAGATTGCGCCCAACAATGTCACCAACTGAAACTTATGACACTTACAGATGAACCTTGAACAAGTACTCAAGCAGTACATTTTTTAAACATTAGTTAGCATTCATTATTGACTAAAAAGTAAATTCACAAAACTATAAACGATGAATGCATTTTCCCTTCTAACTGCTAACTTTGAAGCATACTAATAGATGCCATCAATTCTGAAACCCCATCCATTTTTTTGATATTTGTAATCTGCACACTTGCATGATGAAATCTTACCTGTTCTTGATTGTTTTCATTATTGTTATCTGGGACCCTGTCTCCTTGCTCAGGATTCCTATGCTCTTCAAGTCTATCTCTGGCAATGGGAGTTCGTCTTAACCGGAACCAGCGCTTTTGGTACCTATTAAAGAGTTAGAGTAAAAACACATCAAACAGTGGCAAACACTATAACGTGTCTATAAAATGCACTAACAGGAAGATCACCCTCATGACAGAAAGGATTAATTAGTGATGACTAATTTTTTTAAAAGTTAGGGTCACACTTTGGTAATGAACTTGAACAAAAATTGTGTAATTCTAATTTCAAAGCTTTTTTGTTATAAATATGGTAATGGTAGTAAGCATACTGCAAAATCATTGGTCTAAAGTGCCCAATTGATTTGAAGTCAGTAACAAGTAAATGTAAAAGCAATTTCAATCTTCAAAGATTGCCTTAAGACGACTTTTGAAGATTAAAATGTCCCCGGTTTATGAACGCTGCTTATCGGTACCTGCTGACATCCCGCTAAAGCGAATGAATTTGACGTTCTTGATGAAAATAAAGTAACAGTTTTTAGCTGTTTTCAAAACAATAAACAATGTATTC
The DNA here is from genome assembly GCA_032357145.1 of Evasterias troschelii. NCBI lineage: Eukaryota > Metazoa > Echinodermata > Asteroidea > Forcipulatida > Asteriidae > Evasterias > Evasterias troschelii. The sequence goes on along the minus strand of JAUELU010000053.1, from coordinate 3,752,437 downwards.
AGCTGAGCCTTTCACAGGTGACTTTTACTTTGTCTTTCTTGATAATTTGGCCTATGATTATGCCGACAAAAAACACACCAATCTATTACCCTAACTTTAAATCTGTTTAACAATTAAGTTTTATAAGATCTGTGTTGAAGGTAAACGATGAAGGCATTGGTTATTCCACATGATGTTTTTAACAAAAGGCAAAACTGCAAATCCAGGCTCATGGACTCAAAATTGATTGTATTTGAAGAAGAACCTTTCCTGAGAGGGGGACAACTTTACTTATAAAGAGGTGCCTGACTCAGAGCTAGGCTTAGAGCTGAAAAAGAAGCATGGCTTGAAATATATCCGTCAGACTGGTTTGTGTACGTAATAGTTTTTGACGAAAAACTCACATAAATATGAAGATCATGAAGCCAGTAACCATCAAGAATCTACTGAGTGACGAGTAGAAATACACCAAGCTGAGGAGAACCACAAATCGGCAAAATGTATAAATATAATCCAGCCAATCACGGTGGACGTTGTCATCGTCGTTGTCATCTACGGCAGGACCGAGGCCAGCGTTCATCCTGACGTTCTGGTCGGGGCCTGCCACGTTGGGGGCAACGGGAGCATTCAAAACCGCAGGTTGGTCAGGGACTTGTGGTTGGGGCATGCCAACAGGGGCATGAGCTGGTGGTAGGTTTGCTTGAAGGCCAGCTCCACCTGCTGCAAATTGATTAGAGCTGTAACAAAAATACAAAAACATCATATTAAATACGACTGTTGTGAGTTAGCATGTCTAAAATAGTTTAACCATTTTGTAAGCTAGTTTGGGTGATCTTTATCAATAAAGATGAACATTGTTTACTTTAAGAAGTATACCAACATGATTCAGCTGTTTTTTAAAGAAGTAAATTGTGAGAACAACATGTTTTAAATCATACACCAAAAGCTATTTTGTTCAGAAGTGATCTTTAAAAAAGGAAGGTTATTGCAATAAGAGACTTTTGAAATGCTAGATGACAATAGACTAACTCCATTAAAATACATTGTTTTCAGAAATATGAGCATGCCAAGAAAAATTTCAACAATGGAAATTACTTAGATGTTTGCTGCCACCTAGTGTCTAAGAGTTTTCAATTTCCAGGAAACAATCAACTTCTTGCATCATGGTTAGTTAAAGTTTGCCGTAATTTTAGCCCCACACTAGCATTATTGAGGGATAAATTACTAATTAACTGTCTACAGAAAAAGATAAATTTGAGTTGACTTACTACTGCATGTACTGTGCCATTTGTTGTGCGTACACATGTTGCATCCAGTACGCTTGCTGTTGCTGATTAGCCATCACAAAGCCCTGCTGATTGGCTCCTTGACCATACTGATAGTTCCCGTAACTGCATCAAACAAAATTAAAACGTGTAGTTGATGTCATAAAGTCTAGCTACCATATGAAGAATTTGTTATCTTTTATGGCGCACGGCCGGAAAGGACAGAAACAAAAGTCATAAGCTATTGATGCACAAAATGATTTTTATTTTTAAGATAAACAATTTTATTCAATTGTGCATGCAAATTATAGTAACAATCTGAAATTTACAGAGTTAAAAGATACACAATGACTCAAAATAAATTCATAACATTTACTCCTCCTCAGGCAGCCACAAACATGGAGACTAAAGGGTGTGTACAACATAGGTAAGATTGAAAATATAAATGTTCACAGATTTGCACATAACTTACATGGTATAAAGATGGCCATGGTAGAAAACTTCTCTTCAAATAGTTTTGCTTAAAATGCCATAGTTTTTAGGAAATGAGTAAAACGATAGTCTTTATCCTGCAGGATAAAATCCAATGTTCAAAAAAAAGTTAACATATAATGGGGTTTTTCACTGTTTTCTCATGACTCCGAAGACCAATCAAGTGTGGATACAGGTCTTTGGCAATTACCAATGTTGTACAAACCCTTTAAACACAACGTTATAGAAATGTACTTTAAAAAAACAAAACAATTGTCATATAGTAAGCTGCGGATAGATTGCAACGTTTCCAGAGCACCAAGGTCATAAACACCTAATCAATATCCAGCTGTCAATACTTCATAAATAAAACCCAGCCATATGTATCAGAATTACAATGGAGAGACTCTCGCACTTAGTATTTGTAAACATTATTTACAGACATTTATCATCTGATACATGTATGCAAAAAACAAATTTGCACATGACTTTTTAAAAAATTTTTATAATAAGCTTTTACTGACACGTCTGTATAAGCTACTTCCAGTTGGCCATTATTAAATTATTTGTTTTTTATCTCTATACAAAGACAATATACATCCATACATGTAGTTTGCTTTGTAAGGTCTCACTGATAACTCATTCAGAGTTTAACCTTACAGGGCTCGAATTTTACACTGGACCACAGGCCCGAGGCCAGTAATTTTAATGTTGGGCCAGTAAACTCATGACCTAACAAGTCCGATGGTCTTGTGTTTTTCAATTGAATAACAGAAACAAATTATGTTCAACTGTTGACTTTCAATTCTAGGAGTGATCACGTATACTTCATACCATTAAGACATGAGATAAATCTTCTGTTACTTGTCTCAGTTCGGGTTCATATAGAAGCAGTCAAATGCAAGTTAAACTGAGTCAGCAATTTGTTATTTTCACATATGAATCTGGTCTAGTAAAAAAATGTTCGGTCCAGTAAAGATTTTGAGCTACAAGCCCTGTAGGCTTGTGGATTTCCTCCCAAAATTCGAACCCTGCCTTACCATCTCTAACCCTTGTCGCGTGTCGTGGCCGAACAGTTTAGTGCATTGGACTAAAGTTCTGATGGCTAAGTCATCAGGATGTGGGTTCGAATCTTGGTCATGACACTTGTGTCCTGGAGCAACTTAAGACACTTGACTACAAATAATTGCTTCTCTTCACCCAGGGGTAAATGGGTGACTGCGAGGGCAGAGATGGTTCTTGTGATTAACTTAGCTTGGTGTGCTACAAACAAGGCAGCACAGGTACTCCCAAGGGAGCTGAGATTGTTTAAAGAATGAAAAAAAAAGACCAATGACCAGGGTGATAATGTTGGAGCGCCATGAGCGTCAGTGAGTGAAGGATTTGAGCACTATATGAGAAGCCACTAAAACTAATTTTATTCAACCGCATACTTTGTTTGATTCTGTTGGGACTGACGACTGCAACAGTAACCTCACTTGTGACTAACCCAAGTAACGTCGGAGAAGCTAGTCAAATACACTCTAAGTAAACTTACTTGTAAGGATAGTAGTTTGAGAACGATGGCGTACTGACAGTTCTCTGTCTGAGCCCACTTGTTGATGGTAACGCCGGCTCCACTGGCGTGCTTTGCCTTCTTGACTGGCTAGTGGATGAGGAAGAGGACGCCCCATCCTGGCTGGGTGGACTTGCTGGCGCTGGTGTAGGTACTGGTGAGGAGGTTTCTCTTTTCATCTCGGAACATGGGAGTTTAGATTGGAGGAGTTCCTCAGGAGTTTGGGAACAAACAAGATGGATAGTGTGCTGCTGAAGAGACTTATCAGTCTGAACAGAAACAAAACAAAACACAAAAATTTGAAGAAAAAAATCCCACTCAATCATCGTCATGTAGGCCTAAAGTTTTAACAATCTTGTTAAACAAATTTATGGGTTTTTTTTTAATTGGAAATTACCATGATTACCTGTAGAGTGTTTGCATTAATCAAATAACTTGCCCTTAAAACTAGCCCAGTTTACTGTAAAACCTACTTCTTCATACTTTTAGTAGCTTTTTCTGTTCAAATGTGAACGATACACAATAAATACTTAATCTTTTCTTTTGAGTGTGTGAAAGTAATATTATCTCACCAACAAACTGGTTGTGATCTAGTTATCTTACATTTGAGTTATGACAACATTTGTCAAAAATCTGGGCCAATAAAAAATTCCTGGGGGGAGAGGGCAAGTACAAAGCACAGTTTACAAGCCTGTTGTGCCGTTCAAAGCCTTGAAGCACAGGGCGTGAATACAGAAAATTAGTTTAACTGAACTTTAAACAATGACTTTACCATTCAAAACTGAACTATAACGGAATAATCAATATGAGAAAAACAAGTGAGTGTTTGTGGCACACAAATTATCTCTTCCGAACATGTGAAATGTAAACATGTAACCACACAGTGTGCATGGATGACAGAGATGAAGTGCAGTTAAGCTTTAAGTACATGGATAGAGTAGTTTTCACAGTTCATATCCGCTGAAAGCAATTATTTTCAACCCTAATCATGGTAATAACTTTGAACATTATAACTTTGAACATTGACGGATTGTACCATATGGCACAATAGTCTACAAATTAAGCCCGTTTAAATTAGTTGGAACTAAAAATGACTATCCCTGTGTGGATACCTATATTGTATTTTTAAAGAATAACAAAAAAACAACATTATTTTTACTTATGTTTTTTGAAAACCGTTGGCAATGATTTACATTCAGTTTTTAGTAAATGCAGCAAAGATTTTCCCATGCAGTAATTGTTTTAGTTACATAGGTGTAAGACACAACATCACAATCCCTGAGAAGATACATGTACCTGCAGTTTAATATTTTCTAAAGGATAAAAATCAAACTGATTTTTTAACTTGTGTTTTTTCAAAACAGTTGGCAATGTTTTACATTAAAATTTTGTTTGTATGCTGCAAGTCTGCAACAAATTTTTTTCTATGTCACATCAGATTCAACATGAATAACACAATACATTCAGTGCAAGGTCAACCACCAAACTCCTAACACAGGTTAATCCTCCCATAGATAGTTCCCAGTAGATGCCATCTTTACAGGCAAATCGCATTTTGGCTTGCAGGCGCATCAAGCGCTCAAATTATTAACGCAGCCGCGTTGTTCACTAACCAATCATGCAATGAGTTTTGTGAAATGTGCGCGTGCCGCACGCCATTCTCACGCGTAACGCATGCCTGTGTGTTCCAAATTGCCCGAAAAGATGGCCGCTTTACGTCATATTGCAACCTATCTATAACTTCAGCTTCATTGTAAGGACACTGCTAAGACTATTAAAATAACAAATGCTGAAACTCACCAGGCGTAGTACATCTTTAAGCAGTAGGTTGTCCTTTAAAAGTTTCCCAGAGTAAATTATTCTCTGAGTCTTTGCATTCTGAGAAAAAAAACAGTCAAAAACCTCACATGATTCAATAATTCAACAAAATTATATGATTCAATAACATCAATGTGTGCCTTGTTTATACCACTTTTAACAGTATAATGTTGTAAGACCAGTGTACCTAGTCAAATAACACAATTTGAACAGACTTTTGTGCTAAACCATGCGTGCAGTTACTTTTAAACTAATTTAATATGCAGAAATGAATGCAGGGTCCAAAATGGAAACTAGGTTTAACTGTTTGGACAAAATATGTAAGGAAGTGTAACAAATGAATACATAATTTGGGGTTTAACAAAGACAAATTGACTGAAGCAAGATTTGAACCTGCGAAATCCAGATTATTATGCCGGCACTACAAGTGTGATAGGTAGCGCCTCCTTTTCCCTAGAATTTCTAAGCGGGGTGCACAGACCCATCAATGGTATCATACAGGATTGGTCAGGATTGGTCAGGATAAAAAAAAACATCAATTGTTTGATTAAACGTACTGGTTATTACACGTAGAACCATTTTTTCCCCCGATGAAATATTTCCCTCTGAAACAAAGTCATTTGAGAAAACAATTTAAAAACCTTTAAAAAATGATAATAATGATGTAACAGCCGATTTCAGTTTTTACAACCAATTAATGACAATGTGTTTACTTGCTGTAAATTGTGAATGTTTTTTCACTATTTTCTCCCGACTCACACAACAGATGAAGCCCAAATATTTACAGGTTTATAATCTGTTGGTGACTATTTTGTCAGCTCTACCAACCCTGTATTATACCATTTAGAACAAGGTTCAAGGCCTGAGTACCAGTGAAAATTATCTTGTAACCATTGTGTATGTTCACACATTAAATAATGTAGCAACCAGAAGAGGTCAGAGGTAGTATTTACTTACTGGTTTACTAGGGTATACATTGGCAAGGTGATTCTTTAGTTTCAATACACTCCAATCTAGGAAGCACTCCACAGTCTGGTCTCCAAGCTTTTGGTTTGGGGCCTTGATGGATATTGTGACAGGCGTCCCTGCTAGTTCGTCCATCATGGTCGAAATTTCAAAGATGCTCCTGATGGGAAGACTCGTTGGTAATGGAATGTTTTTTCTTCAAAATCGCCCTCTGTCAGCCATTAACAACATCAGTTCAACCAAAAGACTACAGGTGTACATGCAAGCCCCTGCAGGAGGGAAAACAATTATTTAGAATGTCATTTTCACCAGAAAACTTAAAACGTAGCTTTTAGTACTCTTAAAACGTAGCTTTTAGTACTAAGTGTACAGACAAATTGTGACTAGAATTTAAAGGTTGTTACTCTGTGATGTATCGCAGAATACAATTTGAGACATCATTCATGATTGTAACAAAAGCTGAGATGTTCAGTGTCAAGTGTTCCATAGTTCCTTTTACCCCCGAATGCAATATTTATAACAATAGACCCATTGCACAGAGGCCACCATTGCTGAGGTCAAACAACAGAGACGTCAACAAGTGTGTACACACTAACGCCTCGCTCTCAGCCAATGAAAGGTCTTTCTTTGAACTCAGCATGGGCAATGTTTGAGCTCGTGACATCTATGATCTATGCAAGGGGATGTAAATCAACAACTGTTTTATGGCGCACTGGTTACAGGCGCTGCGGCCAGAGCACAAATTCAATCATAAGTAATGTAACTTCAACCAGTGTGCCGTTTAATAGTCGTTGATTTACATCCATAATGCATCAGTGGCAAACCGGAAGGTGGAAGTACCTTCAGGTGGAAGTGACCACATGATCAACACAACGCGATGATTCGCAACGACAGGGCACCTGTCCATGTTATGGATACTGGTAGCCCAATGAAAAAGGCAGACTTGACATTGTTTCTCCGATTTTGAGTACAAAATTGATCTTGAGTACAAACACAATTACTTAACTGCCTGGATGTTGCATCTTTGACGTAATGATGAGAATCCACAGTAGGCAATTTGCAAGTTCTTTTGTTGGGTCTTTTTGTCATTTATAGGCATTTTTTGTGGCTGGCTGTTCAGAAAATCATAGCAAATTGACGATTGTGTTGTTAGATTGAGTACTTTTCTTCGGCGCTAGTACAACTGAAGATGTCAACACAAATTTGTTTTTATAAAGGAGTCTAATTTAGCACCAGGCAGCTAGGGCACGCTAAATAGCTAGTGCTACTATTATTTTTTGTATTTTATTTAAGTTATAAAAAGTGTTCATGGTAAATTTTCTTGGGGTTATTGTCTTACAATGTCTTGAGATCCAAGTTATAAAAGTAGAGTAAAACTTTAGAAATTAGATTTCTGGAAAACAACAAATTTAAATACTCAAACAAAAATAATGTAAACAAAAGTTCACCTTTCGACCGACAAGAATACAAAGAAAAGGTTAAATTCAATACATTTACAAAATATTTGTATGACTCAAGATTTCTGGAACACAACAAATACAAAGAATATAAGAATGTAACCAAAAATGTCACCTTTGTTGTTGACCGACGACTCAATATCCGTGTTCAGTAAAACGCCCAATGAATGTGTACACATGTACAAAATGCACTGCAATCTACGTACGTGCGAAATTCCTTTGCCCGGACAAAACTAAGTCCCTTTTAAATCTAAAAAGAGAGAATATTACAAGCCTTGGAATCTGTACGAAAGCTGCACTGGCTCTTCCAAAACGTGCTGTTTGACAAAAGCTTTCTACAAGGAATTACAGGTGAATCCAAAACGCCGAAATACTGATGTAACTTTCTCTTGTTTTGTCGGGAACACCGCACAATAACAAACAAGTCTCAGGGTAGCACCAGCAGTCTCTGGAACATGACGTCACGTTAAAGGTCAGCTGACAGTCGCTGATATGGCGCTATGTGATTGGTCTAACTGTTTGATAATGTTTAGGGTTATGGTACCCACCCGGGGGTGTGGAAACCCTTGGTTAACATTGATGTGTGGTGGGTTTTTTCCAGTATAATTGTTTTTAACATAAATGTATCACTTCTTTATTCAAAAGACTTAGTCACTTAATTCATGCCTTCGGCAAGTGTTTTAAAGTGAGCGCCCTTGGATCTTGGGTGTCCTACATAATGCAAGGCCGGGGGCAGGGAGAGCGGGGGGGGCATGCCACTCAAGATTACAGTCTCAGTGTCATCATTATTGAAATCGAATGTTTAATGTTTTTAAACGTTATTTGAGTTTCTCATCATAGAAGAAGAAACCGGCCCAGCCATAATTTTTAATGCATACCTCATAAAATTAAACAATTGCACAGCCCGTCTGCTGCGCAAAGACCCAAATACCAAACCGGCTGCATGTTTTGTGGACTACATACCTACTTCATACAAGATTTGTCTTATGCTTAAAATTATTGGCATTCATTAGCCACCATAGTTTTTCCCCATCTACACGTTTTGATTCCTACAAATCCTATTGCGTCATGTTAGTTCTCTTCCTCGCCGTCACACAGAGCATTTGTACACCCAGTTAAAAAGGAAACCAGACTACACAGCATCGCTGGCAAGTCACATGATTAAAACTTGTCACATGTTCGTATTGTTTATTTTATAACGCCGGCTATTTTGCGCTTACTCATCATTCTTGGCTCATCGTGGATGGATGGTTCCTCTCAACTTGTCTGAACAAACCAAAACAAGGAATAAAGACATTTTAGTTTGATATTAATAGTTTCAGTTCGTACCATTTATTCGTCATTATACATCAGGATGGAGTTGCAAATTGTTACACTTTCCTTGTTGGGATTGTTTCTTTTTGCAAGCTGCATTTCGGCACAGAAACATTTTCATCAGGGGAAGAACTTGAAGCATGCATGTTATAAACCTGAATTCGGCAAGAATGTCAAAGGAGTGAGGTAACTTTTCTTTGTGTAATATTCAATAATTGATTTTTCTTTGAATTTGTGGTGTCGCAAGTTAAAGGAAACTGTAAAGCCATTTAGTTTGTTCATCTTATTAATATATAATATTAATTGGTAATCTAAAAGAATTTTCTAATTTAATTTTGTTTTAAATCTATAGACTATATTAACTGATTGATTCATTTTATCAAAACAAATTTCAAACCCATGAGCTAATTCTACTACTTACATACTAACTAGGCTTCCTTTTGCCCTCTCACTGCCCCTGGCCCTAGTCCACATTGTGTGGCTGTTATGAACTTATGGCTCTCTTTTAACATCAATATATAAGACCAATGTTAAAACTAAAAGAGAGCCATAACAGCCCAGCAAGGTGGACTTACTTGCCCCCCAAATGAGACCGAAAAAATGTAAACATTAATGGTTTGATAGTTATACATATCTACCCCCCCCCCCCTTGGTTTACCATTTTGTCGCAGCCCGATCCACTACGGGTCAGGGAAGGGTATCCAGTTGGTA
>JAUELU010000053.1:3628994-3639344 GCA_032357145.1 Evasterias troschelii | reverse complement strand
TAAACCATTATATGAATTCTTGTCCGTTTGATTTACAGTAGTACCCAGTGCAATAGCACCAACAACTCCTCCATTCCCCTACCAGCAACAACTCCACTCCCCCAGTGCTCCCGGGACCCTCATCCCCACCACCGCTGCCCTTCCAACCATTCAGCAGACTCGCCAGCAGACCACGCACACTTACATCCAGCAACCCTTGTATTACTTCCCGAGTCCCCCGGTGTCGCCAACGACCAGTCAGCTGTACCATCACCCTCATGCCAATAATGCCATTATCCGACTGAGGGGACTGCACGTTGGAGCTACCCCTCAAGAGGTTGCCCAGTTCTTCCAGGGATATGGGGTGAGTGACAGAAAGGTTCAATTCCATTGGTGTAACAAGTAAAGCTTTTTATCAAAAGCAAACAAAATATCTGTACATCTGCAATTTTGGATGGAACTGTTGATAAGTCCAAGACAAAACATTCATCATACTCACAGCCCTTTTCCCATAAGGAATCCCCCTCAAATACAGCAATTTTTTACAATTGGAAAGCAACATTTTGCTTTGATCCTTTTGTGTATCCATCTGGAACAAGCTATTTTGTCAAGCTGTTGAAGCACTGTGATACCAGCAAAGATTTACAAAGAAAACCCATTCTAAAAAATAATTCTAAATAAAACCCACTACACTCGATTTGTTTTAAAAAAATAACTTCCATACCACTCTATACCACATGATGGCGTGACAAGTGGGTTATAACATTTGGTCACTACTGTGACGTACCCTGACTATTTGTAGTCTGAAATCCACCATTCCCTATTGATTAATGAAGACGTCTGAAGGCTCGTCTAACAGGTTCAATCCACAGTTGTAGCTGACAGATACTGAATTCAAATAACTGTAAATTATGTAAAAAAATATATCAGAGTTGACTTTAATTTGGAAGATTGAGGGTTTACATCCACTTTTATAAACTGCACATATCTAATCTGTGGTATGCTTTGGAACTAATGTATTCATCACTTGCACAAAAACTCAAACAATAAATGAAGCATTTTATTGCTGGTCACTAATCCTTACTGAATGGAAACAAAGCTAAACCAATGAAGAGGATATCTAAGGGTTTAATATTAATGCACTACTTTAAAAAGTTGTAATTGAAATCTAAGAAGATACAAACCAAGCTGGGAATATTTGTTAATAATATTCTAGCTGGATTTTACAAAAAGTTATACCTGAAAAAACACAGGATCCATAGAATTGTTCTCAATTGTTAAGAACTACGCCTTTTGTAATCATAATTTTAGAAACTTATTTTCATATGTATTTTAGTTATGAGTTTAAATGTATATGCAAAAGATTTGTACCACTTCAGCCCCTGAGTGAGGTGCTGAACTAAATTTCCTAAATATTATTAGTTTTTGGAGAGACAAAAGAAATTGTCTGAAATTGACACAAAAATATTTTGTAAGAAAAATTCTTTGCTTTATCTATTAATTATACTTGTTTAATTTGTTTTGGCAAACTTACTATAAAAGAGTGTTGTTTAAACAAATGAATTATGCAGATGACCCAAAAGTTTGTTCTTTATCGCAATTAAGTATCCTTTTTTTTTATATGATGCAACCAAAATGGGTTACATCAATATTTAGGCTGCAAAAATTCGGAGGAGTGAGTTAAATAGACTACCAGCTCACTACTGAAAACCAAAACAGAATTTCTGGTTACTCATTGAAGATTAGAGTCAGTACTTGTGTAAAAGAATCGCACATAAAATGACAGCAAATGCATCCATTAAAATTGTTGACGTTTACAATTTTTCCTCTCCCTTGTTTTGTTCTCCTGCCGATGAAGGCTCTTCCCCCACTCCACGGAGGAGGTAGCGTCGAGTGGCAATGACCCACTAAAGCTCAGGGGAACATTTTTCAAGTGCAATAATAAAGAGACTGAAGAATACTATGCAATAGGTAGCTGGAACCATTAATTTCATCAAAACGGGTTTCTGGTGTTTTTTTTTTTTCTCGGGGCATAGGTCTACTTCTGGTTTCTCACTGATTGTTAGGTTTCTAACCTTGGCGCATTCTCTTGACTAATTCTTTCAATTATTGGGTTGGTGGTCAACATGATATAGCTTGGTGTTGGTTTAAATGGTGAAGGAAATATAATAAAATACAAGGATGTTTTTCTACCTAGTAATCTCTTTGACTTATATCCGACAATCCGTCAGAATTCAATATCTGGTGCTCGATATGTGGCCTGGTGTAACCCCCCCCTCTCTGACTGTGTCATCATTGTGTTCTGGAAATCTCAAGAATTCTAAAGAGGATTTGATGTTTTTTTATTAGGGGGGGGGGGTACTTTTGTACAAGAGGAAAAGATTCTGTCGAAGTAGGGGAACATGGGGGGGGGCCACACCCTCTGCCACAAATCGGGAATGGTATAAAACCTAATAGTATAACTTAACAGTATAATATACCATTGGTTTATGGAAAAGTATATTCATTTCAATCCTCTAGTTTTCAATTAACACAGTGCAACAATCCAACCGGTGTTTATCCCATCGAATATGATCATCTTTTGTGAAAACAAAAACAGGCCTGGAATTGCGCCCCCTGGTCTTGGCCTCGGTGCCCTTCAAAAGTTTTCCCATACATTTAAGAATTTCCAATGGAAGTGTCCTTTGCAAAATGAAGACGACTTTGCCCTCTCAAAGATTAAATTACAGACCTGAAACAACACAAATGATGTATATTCTGTCTAAAATGTTGATGCTCTATTGTCCTTTTTTTTTATTTGGCAAATCAAGTCAGAAAAATTGCAATGAATGGGAGTGGGGGGAAGACACTTTTAGTGTTTAGAAGGGATGAATTTCTCAAGACTTTCAGTACAAATCATGTGGTGCCATATCATATCACAGGTCTTGAATTTCATCTCTGAGAGGGCAAGGCCATTTTCATTTTGCAAAGGGTGCTTCCATTGGAAAATCTGAAAGTCTAAGGGAAACTTTTGAAGGGGCACGAAGGCCGCCAAGACCAGGGTCAACAGAGGCTATGGCCCCCATGTAATTCCAGTTGATGTGGTTGGGCATTTGTTTACCATGTTGCTCTGGACTCTGGTGGGCTCATGGGGTACAGATATATCTTCTGGGGTAGACAGTAGATTGGGGAGCAAGCAGGAGAAATGGACATAATTGGGGGGGGGGGCGGCTATTCAATGTTTCAAACCATTCATTCATGTATTTTTTGATCTCATGGAAGGGGGGCAAGGAGATGCTCCCCCCTCTGGTTACACCACTGGGTTTAGGATATAAAGACTTAACACATACTTCCTTCAGTTAAAACTGGTGACGGTTATTGGAATAGTTGATTGGTTACTGGTGTCATATTGAGGTTTTTTTTCTTGAAGGACTCTTGTTTCCCATGGTATTAATGAGGTGATGGTAGCATTTGCATAAAGGTGGTGTTGGGCTCCTACAGGAAACACAGCTTGGCTGGGCTGAGGAAATTGATTTGTTTATTTCATGATTTTTATTGACGACTTTCCCAATTTACATGTGTGATAATTCTCTCTCATATAACGCTGACCTTTTTGTAAATTTTTATATGAAAAATGGATGAAGATTTAAAGCAATTTTTATTTTTTTATTTTAACCATGTTCTTGAGTTTTCATCAGCATGAAATGAAACAAAAGTTGTCCTGTTAGCTTTAAAAAAATAACCTTTAAAAGAACATAAAATATAATAAGAATATAGTTTCCATTCTACATAACTGACTCCTTCACCACCATCAATGAGGTCAAACAATTGAACTGTTCTAGGCATCACATGCAACTCTCGGGGATCTACTGACATCTATCAACAATGTTTTATTCAAGAGGTTTTCAATTGAGCCTTTTGTTCAATTAAAAATGAAGTTAATAGCAAAACACTCTACAACGCCTTTAACAATAAGGAACTAACTATACATCATGATTCTCATTTTCTACACTAATACCCCATCCAAGAATGGGCAAAATACATCTTCATGAAGCAACATAATACTTATTGTTTTAATTTGAAACAACAAGAAAGATCAGCAAAGCTGGTAGCCTTAAATCAAGGTGCTCAGGGCAACCTGGATGATATACATTATGCACAGTGACACAATTCTTTCATGTTTGCAGTAGGTGGGTCTGTGCAAGATGTATAACATTCGGTGTAACATATCTTGTAAGCACCTTGACGAAGGCTACATGACTGACAGTCAGGTCGCTTTATACATGAACAGCTCAAGTCTTCTCTTTCTGAACCAATTTTTCACCAATAGTTCAGAAAAGAACCTGTCCCTGCTGTTCATTGCTGCAGTAGATTGGGAAACCGGGCTCTTCAACAACTTTCACTCAGTGGATTGGGGGGGTATTCTAGCAGTTGCAGTTTTAACGTTTTTTTCAAACACAATATCAACCTCTACCCTTCGCAGGTACCCACTTATACCCCTGTGTGAAGGTGATATTCTTTCAGGCAATATGTCTTAAACCACATTTAACATAATGATGTTGGAGGAAGATACATACATCTATTGTATCTCCTTCTGGCTCCATTTGATAGGCAACAACATATAGTTGGTAAAGTTTGGCAACTTTTTCAAGCGAGTAAAAATATAACAAAACATATTATAAACTCAGGAGTATCAGTTTGTCAAAATTATCGCTAACTCTTATTAGTGTGCTCTGAAAACTATAATATGTGAAAACTACAAAATGTCACATCATGTTACAGTTAAAATGGATAATCTTTTATAGGATTACTTGAAACCTGTAGTAGCCCATTAGACATCACTGCATGAGAGATAAATGAATGTGGTTTGTTTCTGGTGGTGTTTCTGGGACTAGGAATTCACCTTCTAGCTTTTTTTCAAAAGTAGATTGGCAGTAGCAGGTTTTAAACAACAAATCCCTGTTTATTAAAAATTGATAACTTCTAAGCTTGTGTTTTTCTACATGCACCTGATTGTACTCTCCTTTTGGTTTAAAACTTTAGGCTAGTCCTATTTTTGATTTGTTAAACAGTTCATCTTGTAGTAGAGTACCCAAATTACTCGCTGAATCAATTTGACCTCTTCAAATGCACATTTTACAAAAGGCATATATTAACAAACTATTTAAGATAAAAAGGCATGACCCAATTTCAATTCTATACTTTCAATTACTTACCCCTAGTAGATGGACAATATTAATACTACAATAAAATATCTCATTTCAAGTACAGCGCTTTGAACAGAAAAAAAAATCATATAAATTGTACTCAGAGACACAAACTCTTTCTTCCAAAAAGCTGCTTAGAAAATTCTAGCTTAGTAGAAACCCAGCAAAAGATCGAAACCAACCAACATGTCGTACAATGCTGTAGCCTGCTGATAAGTGGTACTTATTTTAGCTATAGCAAATATATTTGGACGGGAAGTAGTTTTTGCATTAGCACTGGGCATGAATCATTTTCTTGAGGAACATGGACTCTTGATTAATACAGCTTAGTGCCACCATTTCTTCTTGATTCTCATAGTGTTGGTGTATATACTTTCATTTGACATGATTGGACTCTCACCAAAGCGTTAAGCTCACAGTTAAGTTTTCTTTCTCCCCCCTCTTGTTGCACCTGTTCAGGTCCCTGCTGAGAACGTGCAGATGCAGTATAACGGGGACGTCTTGGTACCTTTCTACTCTCAGGAGTTGGCCATCAAAGCTCTCCAGGAGAAGCAGCGCCACTACACCGGCAAGATGGAACTCTTCATGACCTAAAGGGGTTTAGGGGTAAAAAAAAAAAGTCCACCATGAGACAAAAATGGGTGGTTGGTATCTGCTCTGTGTAAATTTAACATCATGAGGTTATATCTTACCTTATCGTATTAAAGACAGTAAGTCTTGAAAATATGAATGGTGCTTAGTGACCTGAGGTCAACTTCAATAAGAAGTTGTTGAAACATTTGCTTTTAAGTACATTGATAATGCTACGCAAGGTTTTGTCGAAATCAAAACTACAGTTTTACACTGAGCAGATACAAAACACAATTTGGAACTTCCAATGTATTGTAAATGTACACTGTAAATACATCAGACATTCAATTTCAGAGGGATTCTTGACGACAAAAATGCTTAGCAGAAAAGTTTGGCTTTTAGCGCATTCTGTCGATAAGCGCTCAGATTGCCTATACTTTGGCTGATTAACACGGAACAAAATAGTGCTTAGCGGAATGTTCTTTCGACAAACTTTCTCAGCTGAGCTCTAGTTCCGCAGGGTACACTCTTTGGCCCCTGAAAATAAACTCCTTTAAATTTTATCTCACTGTTTCTATACAATGATGAGAAGTCAACAAATTACATGACATTCCAGTTGTCTTTGGATTGCCCCCCAAAACACAAGACTACTCCGTATAGACGCTCTGCACACTAAAAATGTGCCTTTTTAAATATTATATTAATCGAATACAGAATTTTGCACTTACAAGTGTGGATATATATTTAAGAAATCTTAATATTGTCGTTTAAATAGCAATTTATTTGTTTAATTATTTAGAACTCATTGAAGACTTTCACACGTTTTGCATATTTGAATTTTTTTATGCCTCATGTTTACCTCTATGCATTTATTCTCCTTATACTCTTGAGGGGAATATGGCATAACTAAACCTTTCTGTGCCTTGTATATTTGTAGAATAGGCTGTAGTTTCTAGACTAAATCTTCTCTGTTTTGCACGCTACAAAAGTCTTGTGTCAATTTAGCATTTGAGTTTTTTTTTTTTTTTTTTAATTCGGTGTGCATCTCAGTTTTTTGTATCTGCGGTTTTTGATCAAAGAACGATTTCAACTCGTTGGCCTCCATAAAAGCATAATGCTCAACTCTGAATGCTTTCAATTATATCAACTCTTCCGAAACAGCAGTAATGGGCTTCCGTTGGCGTAACAAATTCAACACCTTTTTTTTTATAGTAAGTAGTAATAAATTAAAATAACATGTTTTTGTTCAATGCTTTTGGCGCATATAATGTTTTTAAAAGAATCGTACGGCCCTTTTTATTAAGTACTTTCTGGTTAGCACTTATAAAGACCTAAATAGTTACAGGCTTAATCTTAATCTCCTTGGCAATGATTTCTCACTCGACCCGGGATTAGTTCAGTAATCAGTTAATACTCCTTGAAACTGAAAAGTTGGGGATCATGATGAGTCACCAGATTTGTTGCCCAATTAATGGTAACAAACATTGATTCAAATATTCTACAGCTACATTTCCTTTAATCGGTTAAGTTTAAAACAAATTTTGCAAAAACATGGATTCTACTGAGCATCAAAATCACAATCTGAGCAAACTTATGTCAACAAATGGCAGACACATTTGATTTGGTTTGTGAAATCGTTATCAATATTAACCCATGAACATACTCATAGTTAGTAGCTTTGAAGCTGCTCCAGATTCATCATGTCATATCAATGCAAAAAGAAAGTTAAATGTGTCAATGGGAATATAATATGAGCTTGGTTTAGATTTGGTGTTACTTCAAAAGCAGAGACTTTAATTTTTTAGGTTTTTAGATGGTTTGTGTTGTCTGTGAGAAATAACCCAGTATAGGTAACATGGGTGGATTTCACAAAGAGTTAGGACGAGTTTTGTGAAATCGATCTTAGGATCGATCTTAGCTAGCATCGAACCTATGTCTAGGACTAGTCCTAGGACTAGTCCTAGGACTAGTCCTAAGTTAGGACTATCTTTTGTGAAATCCACCCCAGGTCCCCGAAGGGGCAGGGTGATTTTATTCCTATAGGTGTCTGAGGAAAATAACAATCTGTGTTGAGATATTTCGTGGGGCACTAAAGCATTTGGCACCAATGCCTGGGTGAAGTTCAGGTTGAAGGTTGGACCAATAATCATGCAGCCGTCATCTTGTTCAAGAGCAGTATTGAGTAATTTAACAGGCCTGGAATTTCATCTTTTAGAGGGCAAAGCCAATTTAATTTTGCCAAAGGTGCTTCCATTTGGAAAAACTTTAAGTCTGGTGGAAACTTTGTCAAGGCCAAGACCAGGGCAACAGAGGACAAGGCCCCCTTGTCCTCTGTGTAATTCCAGCCCCCTTATGTTTCTGTTCCTTATTTGAATATAAGAAGGAAAAACAAAATGGCTGCTTCATGATAGAAGGTCCTAAATTTGCCTCCATCACAACATAATTCTGGTTAAATTTTTTGGTTTGGTTTGGTTTCCGTAATAGGGGGTTTGCAGGTGATTGGAAATATAACGCAGATATTCTTGCCACCAAACGAAAGTAGAACAAAAAATTTGTTCAACAGTAACAGATGAAGTCATTTTATTTTGAATACTGGTATATGGGGGTTCTTTGGGGATGCTTGTTTCAGCTGGCCTAAACTAGACTCCTCCCGCATTTTCGCAAACGCTCTCCTGCATATGACAAGGGTTTAAGTGAGTTTAGGTCACGCTTGACAGTGTCCTTGGAGAAACCCCCCCTTTTGATTTGACGCAATATATATATTTTTTAAAGCTCTCAGTATTATTTATCTCAGAAGTAACAATTACACAACCTTCCTGAGGTTCCTGTTGGGCATTGATTAAGTGTAAGGTTGTATTGCCATTTAAGGACGGGGGACGGGGGGTGGGGGGAACACAATATACAAGGGTTTGCTCAACATTTTCAAATTATTTTTTTTGTAATCATGTCAAAAATTCAGGAGTCGCAGCTTTGGGGTTCCAAAAACAGTTTATTTTTCAAACCTTCTGTAAACTAAACTGTACAGCATCTGTTCAGATGTAAAAACTTTTCTTTTTTAGTTTTCATATTTTGGAAACCGATTGCTGTATTTTGTAATATCAATACAAAATAAAGTTATAGTTTTAATTGTTTTCATTGTTCAAAATGATAATGTTGTTTTACTTTGCAAGTATTTTTCCTGGAATACGTATGTTGCACTCCAGTTTTAGAAATATTTGTAGCCTTTTGTGTTTTAAAGTTAAATCAGAATTGTACTGTTGTTCAATACTTCCAATTACTCAATATATTGTGTGTTTGAATATTTAAATTTTGCTGAAAAGCAACGTGAAGATCTGTTATTGTATATTTATGCATTAAATTAGATTTTTGTTTTTCAAAAAAAGAAAGAAATGCCTGTAGTTGTTTACATAATTAAAGCTTAATGTTATTTAATAAAGGGAAAACACAAAGCTTATAATGCATTCAGTCAACAACAAAATAATTTGTTGCCTGTTGATCCATTTGAAGAGCATTTACACTTTTCAGGCCAGAATTGTGTGTAAAGTCCATGGTAGAGTTTACAACTCTGTACATATTAATTTCTTAAAATCATGGAATGAATCAATGGTTTCAACTGAAATTTTACAGGAAAATGTACTACAGAACGGCAAATTTCCTTTATTATAATGGCATATTTTTTAGAGATTGCAGTAATTATTAGCATAGTTGCGCACAGCTTATACCCATGCTTCAATGTTCATGAAGCAAAGTGTACATATTCTGCCACAGTTAAAGTATAAAAAAGAAAAGAAAAAAAAACATTCCATAAATTTCACTATTATTAAAAAATGTCTGAGCACTAATATTATTTTTGTATGGCAATCCCCTCTTAGAAGCTTTCAATTCCAAGAAATTTACCTTAAAATTAAATAATGAAAGCAGTAATAACGCTTTTTCTTTTTTAGTCTAAACAAGTTGTCAGATATAGAACCAGAACAAAAAATAATTGTGTGAGCTCGTTGACAAAAATCAGACGGAAAGCTTAAACAAAGCTATTAATCCCTTTGCAGTACACAATTCAAGAAACAATGATATAGGATATGCACAAGTTGCTTTCAATAACCCTAACCAACCCTAACCATCTGAAACCCAACGGCAGTCGTCGTGTCATTGCAAAAATGTTGTATCTCCTAAAATAGCATTTATGTTACACGTGTGAGTTTGAAAGTGTCAAAACACTGTATATTGCAATTCAAATAAGCTGAATGTTGCACAAAACTAGTAGGCAATTGGACACATATTTTTGCACAAGCATTTTCAAGCAAGAATACAGCGTTGTTGCAGAATCTGGATACACTGTTTTTGCACTGACACAACGATATTTTGTTTGATTCTGTCAGACTGCGGACTGCACTAGTAAACTGATCATTCCTTTTTACATTTTGATCAGGCATACCTCTATAATCAGAGTCCCAATAGTTTGGGGCTTTTGAGTAATGGTGTTAGATTTTGTTAGAGTGAGGAAGGATCCTCGTAAATCTGCCTGTGATTTGTGAGATTATGAATTCCGTTCCCTTCATAATGTGCTATTGGCCTATATTTAAGTATGGTATTTTAGTTTTGTGCACAGGTGTCT
>JAUELU010000053.1:3608068-3619686 GCA_032357145.1 Evasterias troschelii | reverse complement strand
CCCCCTTGTCTCCATAATCCCTGTTTACCCCCTGCTATTTCTGAATGTTTTCTGCTTCTCTCTCTCTCTCTCTCTCTATTCATGTATTTTCACTTGACTGCTCTTGTTGCACTTGTACAGATATGTACAAGATGTCCTTGAT
This sequence comes from Evasterias troschelii, assembly GCA_032357145.1. NCBI lineage: Eukaryota > Metazoa > Echinodermata > Asteroidea > Forcipulatida > Asteriidae > Evasterias > Evasterias troschelii. Next base: position 3,619,544 of record JAUELU010000053.1, on the reverse strand, counting down.
TCCTTACATTATTCGTAGTTTGCCCTAGACTGAATTGTTTCCTAGAGAGTACCATACCCTTTGTTGTGCATTTTTATTTCTTTGTTTTTAAATCATTATTGTCAGTAGTGCCATACACATGTAGTTTAACTATGTCTTTTTGAGCTTTTTAAATTTGCTCTTGTGGTTCCATTGTCTTAAACCACATATGCTTGCATCATGTCTTTTCATAGTCCCCTTTTAAATCTTCTGTTGTGATTTTCGTCAAAACTCTTTCAAAGTTTTTTTCTTTTCTTTTTCTAGCCCCTTTTAAAAAAATTCTGCATGTTTTTTTATATATTTAACCTATTTGAATTTGTTCTAATTTTAATGTACTTTTCGGCCTGCTAGGCTGCAAGTGCAATAAATAAATAAACCAGAATAATAATTTAGCTTTCCAGAAAGACTCTGCAGAAAGACTCTGAAACGTCAGGCCACTAACTAATTTTTTCAATTATTTATAAACACACTATATATACATTGACGTCATCAAGCTGTCATCTTAGAGGTAAACCACTAATGAAATGATGGAAACGCATAGATTTGCAGGCACTGTGCACAGGATCAGCCAATGCATAATCTCCTTTTGACCTCTTGGCGAGGGCGCCCTACTCAAATGACCTCATGTGTATAATAAGGTCTTTATTCAAGTAGTAAAAAATACCTGCCATCAATTTAACTGAGTCACCGTGCCTTAACATGATCTGGTAATATCTCTGTTGACAGTGAGAGTAGTGGGACAGCAGTTAATATCTTCAACCAGCACAGTCTTGTCAATATAACCCTTCTGTGTCTACAAGCTCACTCTGCCTTCATCGATCTAGCTCTAACTGCAGGTAAATATTGTTGTCTTGCTTAACTCTATTCCATAAATTGTGCTTGCCTTCCTGTCCCCATTTATTGTTCATGTGTTTTTATATGTGCTTGCTGAACCGTGCAACTAGTTGTTATTTTATGGTCATATGCCCAATTGGATATTACTTCTATTTTGTATAAATTGTTTATAATTCGTATCTCTTCTACTTTCTATAATCTATTTTGTATAATAACTCTTGTTGTAATTTAAACACAATTCAGCCTTTTGCGATGTTTGAATGTTTTTAATAAACCAATAATAATAACAGTCAGGGTAGCTATTTCCTAGCTGTTTGCCAAGTGTTGGAAATTGAAGTTTGAAAAGGTCAGACAAATTTTCCTGAGAATTTCCTAGGAAATCCGTCTTGTGTTAAAGGGACTATACATCAAGTTAATAAAAAAAATTAAACTCGTATTGATTGACCACAATGCAAAACATGAAATCTTACACTCTGGTTTTTATCATCAAAACATTGTTGAGGCAGGCCTGAAACTTAAACGGAGGTAACAGAGGTAATCACCTCCATGCCCAGGGGTCGATTTCACCAAACTCTTCCTAAGTTAGGACGAGTAACTGAAGACTAGTCCTATCTTTTAGTAGTGCCTATGACTAGTCCTAAGTTAGGAAGAGTTTGGTGAAATCGACCCCACGTCATTTTGCATGCTACTTGGAATGCTTCTATTGTAGAAATGTAAAATTTCCTCATAGAGGTGCCCTTTACTTAAGAAAAACTGCCTTGCCCTTTGGCCTTACAAGAACAAAGTATCAGGCCTGTTGAGACCTTGCCCCGACTTATCACAGGGTGGAATTTCCTCGGCATTATCATTTGAAATCTTATTTCCCTCGCAGCTCATTGTCTACAAACAGTCAGCGAAGACAACCCTGGGACTGCTGTGGAGCTCACCAAACCAACTGCACTGCCTGTCCTAGAGAGCGCCCTCATGAGTCAGGGTGAATCCATGCAGAATTTACTCATCAGGGCTCTTGCTGCAAGTAAGAACACTTTGATATGTCAGAAGATAACAATTATACTCTGCCTGTTGAGACATAAGTTGCAATGTTTAGGTTAATCTAAACAACGTGTCATGGCCGAGCGGTCTACGTCACCGGACCTAAGCTCTGGTGTAGTCAGCAGCAGAGTGTGGGTTCCATACCTGGTCATGACACTTGTGCCCCAGACAGGCTCCTAGTGGATGATACCCATGCCCACATCCTTAAGGACTGTAAAGGGGGTAACCCTGTTTCAGCCCCAGGAGTAGGAGGCAACGTGCCCCTGGTTTCAATTGATTTGGGTCGATAGCCCAAATCAGTTATGTGTAGCCCGCACCTTGAAGTGCCCATCCGTGGCCTTGTGAGTTGGTCGATATCTCATAAAAAATTTTAAAATCTGTGAAAATATAACCGTTTGGAGATCATACCAGCTGCAAGCAGCTTGTACATAAAAAATACCCGTAGTTGTTGAGCAGATAGATGATTAGAGTATTGCTTTGATAATGAAAGCATGGAATAGCACTCTGCAGTAATGATGCCACGTTTGCTCAAAGTACCCGGATGTCGGACAAACTTTCCACTGCTCTCGCGATCACTTTGACAGACGTGCACCAGTTTTGGAGCCAGAATAGGTGAAAGCAGATACGCATACGTGTGACGCAACAACTTACCAATAGGATAATGGTGACACATCTCTCTCTTCTTTTGAAACTTTCTTTTGCACAGGTATTTTATACAACATAAAGGGTCACCTACCAGCAGTTTCCCAAAACCAAACAATCCAAGCAATTGTGAAAGTTTTATGTCACGCCCTGGATACGGACGTTCTCTCTGCCATCTGCAAAATCATACCAGAGATGACACAGAATGGTCAGGTAACGGTTTTCAGCTTCAAGTTATTGATTACTGTCTGAAAGAGGAGTACAGGAACTAGACTTGTTTATGCCATACCTGTTTGTACACAGGGTTGTGGTGACCAGGGGGTGTTGGGGTGTGACACCCTCCCCCACTCCCAATCATTTTTCTCGCTGTGAACCATTTGACTTTAACCCTGCCCTAACTTTTAAGGCTTTGCTTCGCCTTCAAAATGCTTCTGTGTACAGCAACTAAACACCCCCCAAAATACGCCAAAAAACAGAGATCAATATCCCTAAATGTGTGGTTTTAGGCGATCAGTCGAAAAATCTCAAGTGGTTGTTATGCTGGGATTTAATTTGTTCTCTTGCAACTTATGTCGTTCAGGTAACCAATGGATCAGGAGCAGCTACAGAACATGAGCTGCCAGATGTGGAGGTAACGTCATATCTTTCTGTTTTTGCTGGAGGCTGTATGAGACACACACACATGGCATAGTTTTGTCTCTATTTCTCTCCATTTTGTGCCTGTGTGCCTGAGCATGGCCCTGGCAATGCTATCTTATACTCTGGTTGTGAGAGCCTTTTTGTCAGAGAACCCCAAGCAATGTTTTTGATGTTTTTTAATTTTTTTTTATTGTTGTTGGTTCCCCTTCTGATACTGTTTCTACCTAGTGTTTCTTTGAGCTGAGGATTAAGTTAAGTTCATCCTACATTCTTGTCATCCTGAGATTTATTATTTGTTATGGTCTCCAACTCATCCCTTTAAGAAGAGGACTGGCCTTCCTCCCGCATCCCTGCATAGCCATAAATCACTTTAAACCATAGTACTTGAAGAAACGGAATCGCACACACGTTGAACTCCCAACCTGGTCCTGGAAGTTCAAATACGCGTGAGACATGCACAGTCTATAAGTGAAGCAGCTGTATGAAATTGGGTACAGATCTGACTTACCTTGTGGTAATCAGTACAGGGTTTTCCGTATTCTTTTTATTTATTCAAATTTTCATATACCCTTTGTACTGATTTTGTCTCCGGTAGAAAAAGGTGAATATTCTTTCATGATTTTACAGGGTTTTTTACAGATCTTTAAAAGACAGAGGTCTTAAATTGAACTGTCACAATTTAAGGCCTTGAAAGCTTTATTTAGTTACTATTTTATTGTGTGCAGATACCCTGTGTTTATTATACTGACAGTCTGTGTATAAAGCATTTTGTCATTTTGTTTAGCTCCCTAAGACCCTGGCTGATGACTTGGCTGAGGTAGAGGCAGCATTAACTGCTCAGCAGGTGGCATTAGAAGTTGCTTCTAATATGTGCTGCACAGAGGGTGAGTTTATCAATGACTAATTTTCAAAAGCCCAAACCAATGTCGGCGATATTAGTGCGCCCTCAACTGGGCACCACAGAGGCAGTTTGGTACCTTGAAATGGCTGACTACAGTTTTTGTCCTCGCAAAAAACAAACTTGTGCCGTAAACACAGCAAAGAAAAACAGTCATGCTGTTTGTTATCATTGCATCAGTGCCAAAATGTTGTATCTGTTCTGTGTGTACCATTACTGGCAAGCATTTACGCTTGCCTACTTGTAGCGTGCATGCTTTTGCTTGCTTTTGGAACTGTTCAATTGTTTCAATCCTATATAAATGTAGATTTATACAATAACACTAACCTGTGAAAAATTCACTTCAAAAGGTGGTCCCATTTTTAGTATATCGCCGAAAATCTGGAGCAAATGTTTCCATGCAGAAAGAATAATCCCCAACAGGAATACACAATGTTAGAAGCGTTTCTGACATAAACGCTTCTCAGATTGGGGCATAAAATCTGCTTTCCTTTTACATCACCACATTACTTCGAAGTGAAATGTTTCTCAAAATACTTTATTCTATCGTAAGCTGCTGCAGGCTTCTGACCAATAAGTTTTTATTGACATTAATTTTAAGAGGGATTACCAAACTTATACAGACACTCTAACATCATTGACTGGAGATGCCTATGATGCGTAAACAGGTAATGCTGATTATTTCCTTCCCAGTAATGGCTGAAAAGGCTCTGATACAAGGACATCAGTAAATGGTCTGGGTAAAGATGCTTAGGGTTAAAGGTCGTGTACAACATTGGTAATTGCTAAAGACCAGTATCCACACATGTGACCAAGGAAGTACATGAAATAACAAACCTGTGAAAGTTTAAGCTCAATCGGTCTTCGGAGTCATGAGAAAACTGTGGAAATTTTTTTTTCAAACATCGGATTTTATCCTGCATGATAAAGATCATTGTTTTACTCATTTCCTTAAAACTATGGCATTTCAAGCAAAACTATTTCAAGGGAAGTTTTCTACCATGACCATCTTTATACCATGTAAGTTATGTGCAATTCTGTGAACATTTATATTTTTACACCCTGTATACAACACAATATCAGTTTCTGTCACTTGCTTCATAATCACTTTGACTTGTATAGCGTCTGGCGTAGTTGCATTTCTCAATGAATTTTCTGTTACTGTGTTTTCGTGTTCTTTGTGTAGATGAAGATGATGATTGGGAGGACATGGCATCCAGTAGTAGCAGCAGTGATGATCTTCAGGATGACTCTACTGACATGGAGGAAGTCCCATTCATGGTATGTCAAATAAATCAAGGCGTTTATCTTATCAGGCATGCTGCTGTTGGTTGCACTCCTATGTTCCAACAAACCTAAGTTCTGACACCTCTATGTTCTGACACCTCTGTGTTCTTACACCCCTATGTTTTGACACCCCTACGTCAGACACCCCTACATTACGACATCCCTACGTTACGTCACCCCTATATTTTGACACTTCTATGTTCTGACACCCCTATGTTTTGACACCCCCATGGTCCGACACCTCTGTGTTCCAACACTCATATGTTTTGACATCCCTACATTCCAACATATCATGCAAAAGTTGCTTTGTGTTTCCATTTCTGTGTGATATTGTTGAAAGATATTGTTTTTGCACTGAAGTCTCATCCTGTATTCCACTGACGCAAAGGCTCACTTTATCTCTTTTACTTCTTGATTTGATTCCACAGTCCCCCCTCTGTCTATCGGATGAGATACATGGAGCATTGGTCAGCCACAATCTTCCAGACAAGGTACAGCTTCAATAGACCTTATGCATATGACGTCATTTGAGTAGGGCGCCCTCGCCTAGAGGTCAAAAGGAAGATGTTCATTGGCCAGTCCTGTGCGCCGCGCGTACAAATCAGCGCGTTTCCATTGTTTCATCATTAGTTTACCTCTAAGATGGCGGCTTGGTGACGTCAATGCATAAGGTCTATTGCAGCCCGGTTCTTACTTCATAAGGTCTATTGCAGCCCGGTTCTTACTTCATACAAAAGTGAAAGACAAGGAAATGATCATGACGCATAAAACCAATGCTCTGTTTTCCCTTTTGTGAAACAGTAAAATTCACTTCTCTTCTACAATTCCTGTGAAATATGAACCTAGCTGTAAGCCTTCATTATTGCATAATAATACTGGATTCTTGTACAGCGCATGTATCTACCAATAAGCTACTCAAAGTGCTGGAACAAAGAACAACTTTTTTTATGATAAAATGTTCTCCAATGTCGTGAAGAATTTGCCAACAAACACATTTCCCAAATTCTGACAGTAATATTTTTTGTTATCCTGCTGCATAAAGTGTGACTTTCAAAAAAAATGTTACAACTAAAAATGGTCCCTTATATGCAGAAGCATCTGGTGTTGCAAGTTCTTGTATTAAATCTCCCTGGTTTTTCTTTGTTTACATTCTTCAGGTGTTAGCTAAATGTGCTTTCCCAGACAGGACTATGCTGCAGGCCCTTGTAGCTAATGACAGAGGGAAAACCTTATTCAAAGGGTAAGTCACTCAATAATAATAATTACAAGTTCTTATATAGCGCAATTTACAATAACGTATCAACGTGCTTTACATTAGTGCCCTGGTCATTGGGCCAATAAAATTCCTTTAATCTTTCTCAGCTCCCTGGGGAGTATACAGCCCGAGCTGCCGTGGCAATATCAACCTCTACCCTCGCAGGTACCCATTTATACCCCTGGTTGAAGAGAAGCGATTAGAGTTAAGCTCAAGGACACAAGTTTCATGACCGGGATTCGAACCCACACTCCGATTGTTGACAATAAGTAACCCCAGTTGTGTTTGATAAAGCTGCTTAACCACAAATTATTGCTCAACAAGTTTCTGCTAAGGAAAAATAAGCGGGGAACCAGTTACAAGGGATACCCAAGACATGGCATTTTTTGTTCTGCTATAGACCGTGCAAACCTCTCCGTATTCAAACACTTTGGGGACCACTTTGATCCCATAATAATAATAATAGTGGCTTCTTATATAACGCTCATATCTGTCACTCAGTGACGCTCAAGGCCCTTCAACATTCAGTATTTTCCTGCAAGGTCTGTGGAGCTATGTTTTGAAGCATGAGACCTATTCCTTTACATAGCACCATGTAATGCTTTAATGCGTGAAGGAAAAAAACTTGCACACTTTTAATTAGTCCGAATGTTTGAATACGACCCTAGAATCATTACGGGAAAGCTACATTAAAGAAAGAGGCCGGAATTATACATCCTTTTCGTCTTTACCACCAGTCTTGCCTGTTATCTCCAAGGAATTCCTTGATCAAACAGTGGACTCTAATCTATAATTGGATCTTCATGCACAGTATATGAAAACATTTTGTGGGTTTTATCATTATCTTTAAATCTGAGGAGTGGAAACAATGAAGTTCCATGAAGTATTTATTATTTAAAAACCGCCAGCCAGTTATGTTGCTGACTGCGCCCAGGGAGGTTAACTGCTCCTCCATGAAGTTTGTTGATTCAACAAGGATGGCAATATAAAAACACTCTCTCGCTGAAAAGGATGGATACTTTCCGAGTTTTTCAGCCAAAACTCAGAAATTCTTTAATTGAGCATTCCCTGATGATGTACAAGGTCTCTCTTTTTGTAAACAAGTGTTACATGGTCTCTACATTGGCTATGTCAAACATCAGTGGATGCACAAACATAAAGTGACATGCGGTTTTCTAACCATACTTCTTTTCTGTCCAAACCTCATCCCCCTCCATCCATCTCTGTGTACCTTGATCAGGTTGCTGCGTGTTCAGAGCAGGGCCCTTCTTTGTCTTCAAAACATGATTGCAGTCATGGACCTGAAGTCTCTGGGAGGACCTGAGGCATTGACGCTAGTCCTTGATAAGCTGATTGCTCTGATGGATCCAGGTAAAGTTATCTTAGCTCTGACAGAATCATCGGATGAGATTTTTCAGACTTTTGTCTGAATTCAGAATTTTTATGTAAGCCTGGTGAATAGAAAAAAGCCTTTCATTTTTCCACATAAAAGAAGGGATTATGCTGACATGTTTACTGACAAAATTTAATATTAGCAATGTCTGGGCGTTTTGTGGTAACTAAACGGAAATGAATGGTCTCTAAAGGGTTAATAATATATAGCCCCAAAGAAGCCAAAGTTGTGCACATATGAACATCTTCTGGTGTTCACTGGTTAGTTATTGTGTGCTGTTTTTTCATATATTGTGTAACATTCTGATTGTTTCATGAGTTTTGCAGCTTATTAATCATTTTGTATTATTTTTTGTTTGTCCCTTTAGCACCTGCTGGTGCTGAATTAGTGGAATCTTTGACTAGTGCCCTTCGCTCTGTGTTGCAGAAAATGGCTGCCTGCAAACACGCGCCTCACGTAAGTTTTGTCATTTATTGTACCTGCTCTCTGGGCTCGTAACTGTTACTCACTTTTGTTCGTCTGTTTTTATTTGTGTTTTTGTTGTTTGAGCTTCTACCCTATTTACCAAATTTCCTGATAGTAAAAAAAACACAAATTCTTCTTCTTTAAAATGTTAGCCCCAGACACTATCCAGGGAGGATATCCCTTTTGTTGGTGGGGTTGCTTCAAATGTAATACATTTTTTTCAATCCCCTGATTTGTTACATATTTTGCTTTTATACACCTGCCCCACTGTGTTTTGTGGTTGTGTGACTGTAAAGACTGGCTTACAGTGTTCTATTTTGAATCCTTGAAAGTGTGTTGACATCTGCTTCTTTTACAGGTCAGAAGGGACTTTATACCTTTGTTTTTTTTTGAGCCGTTCGATTGTTTCAATCCTACATATGTAGAAACATACAATAAAACTAACCTGTGAAAATTTCATCTCAAAAGGTGGTAGCATTTTTGAGATATCGCCAAAAATCCAGAGCGGTTATGTCCAATTGGAATACACACTCTGAGAAAGGTATCTGTCAGTAATGTGTCTCTAATTCAAATTTCGGGGCATATTTAAAACTGATATCTTTTTCGATAACCACATTACTTCGAAGTGAAATGATTCTCAAAATGCTATCCAAAGCTGCTGTACTTGTATTACCAAGTAAGTTTTTACTGCCATTAATTTTAAGAGTGATTACCAAACATCTTTCTTTTTAACCATTTACAAAAATAAACGTAGATGCACAACTCTATATCATGTAGACTCAAATTGTTGTATATTGCAGGCGCTGAGTGAACAACATCTTACAAAGCTGTGTGCGATGGGTCAGGGCACCCAATCAGAACAAATAAGAGTCAACGTTGTAGGCATGCTGGGTAGTATTGGAAGCATGTTGGCGATCAAGTCAGAGTCTGAACAACTGTTAACGGTGAGTGGTGGTGAATTTATTGAACCAATAACCAAACTGCTGGGCCATGAGCCGTGGGGGACAATCTGCAATGTTATGCTGGAATCTCGGATTGCTCGGACTTACTTTTCATTCAGCCGAATGCAATGATAAACTCTGATGCCAGCCTGTCCCTTTTTGTACGCAAGAGGACAAAAGTCTGGAATAGGTGGTTATTATGTAACCCCCTTGAAAAGGGACATTACAAGGTTTTTTTTACCAGTACCTGGTGTTCCTCATTGTATGGGTGAAACCACGAGAACCGATTGGTGCATGCCTGTTCATGCTGCACAATGGAATGTCCAGGTGGATATTTCCCTCAGCCGTCCTGCTGCCACGAACAGGTTTCGTAACAGCCCCTTGCCCTTCCTCACAAATTTGTTGAACACTTAAATTGCTTGTTTACATATTATTGTTCTCCAATTCTGGGTTTTTATTAAAGATACATTCTTGATTCTTTGTTGTTGTCACATGTCTTTCTTTTTTGCCTTTCATGATGTTTTCTCTTTTGTATTGTAATTTTTTTAATGATTGTAAATTATGTCGCAATTCATCGATTTGTTGCTATGGCAATTTAATAAATGAACCATAATTTTATTGTAAATCCACTCTATTTTAATGTATACTGATGGACTGTATAACTGTGAACTCTTACAGGCGGTCGGTACCCAGCTCACAACAGTAGCGATGAAAGATAATTCCCTGTGGGTGACAGCGGAGGCTCTGGACGCCATCTTTGACTCATTTGGCGACGGTGAAATGGCGGATGCAGTTGCCGTGAAAATCGGACTTGTGTCCAAATTGAAGCTGCTTGTTCCACAGCTGAAATCTAGGGTAAGCTTCTAACATAAGCCATAACAGTTGTAAAAAAGAATTGAACACCTAAAAATTTAATTAAATTTTGCATTTTCAGTTTCAGGCATGATATTCTTCCTCTTTCAGTCTGATTTCTTATTTGTTTGCATTTGGAAAAATCAGAAATATGGTGATTAAATAGCCTGAAAAATGTATTAATCATACACGATATGAACAAGTAGGTCAGCCGTTGTGCTCAAACATTATTTTCCTAATGTTTTCCAAGCACCAAATATCATGCCTGCAGTTTTCATTTTAGTTTATTACTTGATATTTTTATAAAAAGTTGCATCCCCTTAAGGTGATCCCATCAATTCAATTTTTCCTTGTCATTGGGTTTTTGGAAAAGTGAGTTGATTCTTTTATAGCTCTCAATTCCCTCACTCGGTGACGCTCATGGCGCTCCAACATTATTACCCCTGGCCATCCAACATTATTACCCCTGGCCATTGGGCCATTTATTTCATTCCTTAAACCATCTCAGCTTCCTTGGAAGTATACAGCCTGTGCTGACATGTATATAGCGCACCAAGCTAAATCGATCACAAGAACCATCTCTGCCCTCACAGGTACCCATTTACCCCTTGGTGAAGAGAAGCAATTAAAGTTGAGTGTGTTGCTCAAGGACACAAATGTCATGATCGGGATTCGAACCCACACCCTGATGACTTAAACCACCAGAAGTTGAGTCTGATGCACTAAACCGCTCAGCCATGACACTCCACAAGAAAAAGAGGGCATATAATGTATACACAAACTTATTGGGATGGCGCGCGGGTACTTTATACATTAAGCGCAACAGAATTATTTCCTTTGATATGATTGAAAATAATTCTCTGTTATTGATCTTTGCAGCTACGCCAGGGGAAGCATATACTCGGGGAACACCTGCCAGTTGTGATTAATGCTCGTCATAATCTCATGCGTTTCATTAAGTACAAGGACAGCCAGTAGATGCAAAGGATTAATCAGGAGAGAGGAACAGAGAGAGAGGGGGGACTTCAATCTTCAGGTAAAAAGTTATCAGGTCAAAACGTCTCAAGTTAAAGTTAGATGCACAGTGTTCATTTATGGCGAAAATAAATGTTACTTTATTGAGGGAGGGTGGGGGGGGGGGGGCACACTGGGCCCTCTACCCTACAAACTATGACCTTTTCACTTGGCTTTAAAAATTAAAACCACCAATGTTTAGGAAG
>JAUELU010000053.1:3534844-3545272 GCA_032357145.1 Evasterias troschelii | reverse complement strand
CCCATTCTTGTGCAACCCAGGGCAAAATGTTATTTGCATAGTTTGATTTCTGAGACGTATAATAGTACTGTATGTTTGACCATCACATCGTAAACGTATTTAAGTTTGTATCAAGAATTTTTCTTTTTTAGACAATCATGTTAAATAGTCGGAGCAGCTGGTTAGGATGGTTTTTATTGTCATATAGCTAACACTGATTAAACAGAATAAATAAGTAAAATTAACCCCATTCTTGTGCAACCCAGGGCAAAATGTTATTTGCATAGTTTGATTTCTGAGACGTATAATAGTACTGTATGTTTTGACCATCACATCGTAAACGTATTTTTAAGTTTGTATCAAGAATTTTTCATTTTTAGATAATTATGTTAAATAGTTGGAGCAGCTGGTTGGGATGGTTTTTATTGTCATATAGGCTAGCTAACACTTATTAAACAGAATAAACAAGTAAAATTAACCCCATTAACCCAGGGAAAATGTTATTAATATTCATTTTTAGACAATCATGTTAAATAGTTCGGGCAGCTGGTTTGGATGGTTAACAAGAAATGTTAAACGATTATTGTGCGACTTACTCCGAATTAATTTCCGCGATTTATACCAAGAGCCATCATTTAAGAATGACCCCAACAATCATGCGAATCGAATGCGACGCTGGGCTGTGGGCGGAGCAATCACAAAGCAACCAATGAAATGTTCCCACCGCACCTCGCTCCGCCCACAGCCCAGCAGGCCAATGATTGTTGGGATCATTTCAATCGCGGAAATTAATTCGGAGTAAAGTCGCACAATAATCATTTAACATTTCTTGTTAACATTTTATTTGTTTGATTATTCAAAACACCCAAGGCAAGCTATTAGAGCTAGGTGAATACATTCAGCTGGTTTGCCGACTGGCCCGTAGGAAATGCGCCTTAATTAGCTTTATTTCTTTAATAGCTGAAGAAGAAAGGGCCTGGACGTGTGGCTAAGGATTCAGATTGGCCACACAAGTGGGGCTAGGTAATAGGGGTTAGTTGCGATAATCATAACTCTCCATCGACAGGCTTGCCAATGATGGAGGGTTACGATTATTTATCGCAACTAGTTTTAGGAACTTTATTTAATATAGGGGTCTACTCTAAATTTAATTTTAGTCTATATGAAAATAATTACACTACACTACAGGGAAAAATTTCCGTATCCTGCCACCACTTTTTAACTAATTTTTACAAAAAGGAATATCTCAAATAGGTAAATTAGACATATTTTATATCATAACGAATGAAAAAGTGGTGGCAGGATGATACAGAAATTTTTCCCACTACAGACTATGATTATGAATGACTTTTGACATATTTATAATTTAAACATCGGGCATAGTCAGTCACAACATAGGCTCACTTCAAATGTTCAGTCCGAGTTGACTTGGGACTGAATTGACTTAGGACCGAGATGACTTAGTGGGACCGAGTTGACTTTGGACTAACTTTTTGGGTTGCTAACCATAACCGGTTCGGTTGATCAAGTTGATTCGTTTGTAACGGAAAAGTTCCAAAGAATACACACAATCGCCCCACACACAATTGAATGAAAATGCTGCGATCAAACAAAAATGTATACTTACAGAAAAACGTGCTCTGAACTCCAAATTTTCATGATAATTAACTTTAGGATTACTTTATTCTAAAATAAATATTTCAAAATATGTTGCCTTTTGACCGTAAACTTTTACTTTTGGCGTAGAAATTCTACACGATCCTGATGCCGACGATGGTTATGTCATGCGTGCACCACCGGAGCTAAAAGTGCTGTAAATTGCGTCATATATCGCAAAAACGCCGGTGTATGTGTGACGTCAAAATGCCCTTTTCGAAACCACATCTCCGGAGGCTTGAGATCCATCGGTTCAAACACATACGGATAGAGTCAACAAACCCAGAGCCGAACTTAATGCCGTTGTTTCGAAAAGGGCCATAATGTGCACCAGCTGACGGATGGGGGCGTCGTAATTTCGACTGGTGCGCAAAATGTTGTAATGGATATCTAGGAAGTACATTACCGGACTCTAGATGTCAGACAAGGTTTGATATGACGTCATACACATTGTTAAAGGCTTGTTTTGTGCACATGCAGCGTACACAAATGTTACATCACCGGCGGCCGGCTGCTGATGATGAGTAGACGGCGTACTGTGTGTGCAGTGTATAAACAAAAACTGCTGAATCATGTGTATGGGGGGACTCAGTATTTACTGTTTATAACAGACTGCCCTGCTTTTAGTCGTGACACTCGACCATAATTCCAGCAGTAGGATTGGCTTTCTACCTGTGATCATTCATAGAGATGCTGTGTGACGATGGGGAGAGATTTAGTTTGATCTGCAACACTCAACAGTGAAAGTTACTACAGTCAACAGATGTTTTTCTTCTTTTTGTTTTAAAGTTAATTTCCCTTTCTTTCATGTTTAATAACAGTAACACTACACCAGTTCGGTTTTTAAAGTTGCATGGTTTCATCCCCAAAACGTTTTGTGAGCTGCGCCGTTGTGTTTATAATTTAATAAGGAATTTAGATTGTGGCTGTACAATTACCATGGCTACATCAATTGCTGAGGCTGAGAGAGAAGTAGACTCACAGCCGATGATGTCTTCTTCTGGGTCTGACCAAGACATTTCGAACAATAATGACACTGATGACAGGTTTGTGTATTTTTTGAGTCGTATGTAATTTCAATTTAGTTAATTTGCTTGCATTTTGTTTGCAATAATTGTAACCCTCCATCCTCCCGACGGTCGCAGATGATGAAGGATGCAGAGTTACAGTTATCGCAACTAGTATTTTTGAAACTGTGCATTCATACAATACAAATTTTATGTGATGACAAAAAGTGCATTTTCCATTCATGAAAAATGTATTATTTATTTAATATGTGATTACAAAAAGTGCTTTCTGTAAGATCTGCATTCATAACAAATTCATGATGTGGTGACAAAAAGTGTTTTTTTGTAACTGTGCATTATATGATGTGGTGACAAAAAGCGCGGATTCTTTAAAAATCCATCGCTCCAGATAAAAAAGTTAAAGCTCTATACTATTCCTCTATTAATATTATTTTTATCCAACATTTATATAACCTCTCCTTCAAAATATGTTGTTTCATATGGGAAGAAATGGATATAAGTTAATAGCAATTTAATGACATGTAGACATTAACAATCACAAAAACATACACAATTGGTGGCCGTAAAAACATGTAAGTATATAAGTTAATAGCAATTTAATGACATATGTAGACATTAACAATCACAAAAACATACACAATTGGTGGCCGTAAAAACGCGTTCAAAATGATCATTTGATTTTAATTTTAGAAAAAAATTATTAGAATTAGATGTAAACACATTTTCACATTCTTAAATAAAAAAAAACAAATATTGGTGCATAAAAAAGGAACAGTTAACCACAGAATTTGATTTGGCATTGGGTGCAATAACACTCTGCACTAATGATAAAAATGCGGCCAAGTTTTGTGTTAACTAGCATGTATAACTATACTACTTGACAGCAGGGTATTTTTAGCAAAAATGATTTCATTAGTAGAGGGCAATGGTTTACAAAATGAAAGAACTCCTACATTGTATTAAATTTGTTTTGCTTTAAACTTGTTTTTCAGTGGATGGTTTAGCAACAGAACATGGGGTAGATGGAGTCCAACTTCTGCAAAGTTGCTTCAGCAAGCTGAAGAAAGTATTTTATCATGTGAGCCTGTTTTTCTTCCTCTGTTGAAAGTCTGCAATAAAAAAAAGTTTCGTTAAAAAAAACCAAAGAAAATAGAATTAGCTGTTGCAAACGGTTTACCAACCAAAAGTATAAAAAGGACCTGTAGTATAAATGCAAACATTAGTTAGTGGCCTGACAAGAGTCTTTCTCGAAGGCCAAATGACATGAAACCCTTGCCTCCTCCCCCTGACTTGACTCCAAGTCTGGGGCATCATGACATTTTTTGTCTGTCTGTCTGACAGTGATACTAGTGATAGCCATTTACAGTACTGCATGAAATATCACCCTCTCGTGGATTAACCGTTAACATTAGCATATATATAGGCCTATATCTTTGGACATGTGATAGCCAACTCAGACTGAATCAAGTTTACCCCCCCCCCCCCGCCCTTGAAAACTCTGATGAATTTATATTCAATACTGCATGTAGTTGTACACATGTCGTTTATAGGCCTATTTGATATCAGCAATATGTCATGATACATGTACTTGTCTTTTATTTTAAAAATACTGATGTCCAAGTCATTTATTTATTTTGTTTTCAGGTATCAAAACTAAATATGAGGGTAAATTTGTGCCAATAACCAGTGAGAGTAAACTATGGACCATCAAACTGAATCCCAGTCAAGCCGAAGACAAAACACCTGTCGTCCTGGTCCACGGGTTTGGTAGCGGTGTTGGCTTGTGGTCCCTCAACCTTGATGCCCTGTCTGAAAAACGACCTCTTTATGCCTTCGACATGCTTGGATTCGGTCGCAGTTCTCGACCAAAGATGCCAAACGATCCCGAACTTGCCGAAAAAGAATTCATCGATGCCATGGAAAAGTGGCGGAGCAAAGTTGGCATTGAAAAAATGGTGCTGGTTGGACATAGCCTCGGCGGGTATTTGACGTACTCCTACAGCATCCAGCATCCTGAGCGGGTGAAACATCTGGTGTTAGCCGACCCCTGGGGCTTTAATGAAAAGCCCCCTGCAGACGAGCTTAAGTTTCCGTGGTGGGTGAGGGCGATTGGGGCGGTGGCAACAACATTCAATCCACTGTCTAGTATAAGAGCTGCTGGTCCTTTGGGTAAGCACATTTTTAAAAGAAATTGTTGGTGAGCCCTGGGCCCAATTTTCATTGCTGCTCACCACAGGCTTCTACATTTAAAGGTCATGTCATACAGGGAAGTTTTTTCAGGCATTTTGGAGGCAACCTCTCACACTGCAACAGGAACACTTTGGCAGTACAACTCCCGGTAACTCAGTATCCCCAAGAAAATAATGAGAAAACTACATTGTGAATGCCTTTTATCACTGGAGATTGCCTGGAACTGGTTGTCTGTAAATGGCCTCAAGTGACATTGCTTTAAGACCCATAGAGATCTCAGCTGTACAGGGTACAGTAAGCAGATAATAGATCGATCCATTAAGCTCCGCCTCCGTACGAGTTGACCAATCACAGCCCCGAAACCCGATCACCTTTAGTGCAAAGATCACCAAACGACTCAAATGGTGATCAGATTTCGCGGTTGTGATTGGTCAATGAGAAATTGGCCTGGCTTAATGGATCGGTGTATTCTTCGGTTAGCAGCACCATAAAATTGGGCCATGATGTTTACTATAGAAATTTCTTCACTTAGAAGTCTTTTCGAAATATTGTGGCAGGGCTCGAATTCGCTTTAAAGTTGCTAAAAACTTTTCATGAATCTGAATTCTTTTACAAGACTAGAATCGAAATGAGAAAACAAAATTCTGCACAGGTTATTATGCAACCTGTTTTTATTTGAAGAAGCACTTTGAGAAGATTGAAATGTTATTTGTCTATTGGGTAAGTATACTAAGATATGTCAACTTAAAGTCCTTATTTAATCAGCATTTAAAATTTGAGATTTTGTAGACAACCTTGACCACAACTTTGAAAATTTACTGGCCCAACGCTAAATTCACTTGCCCCGGGCCTACAGTCCAGTGTAAATTTTAAGCCATGTGTAGTCTGTGTGTTTGCACGAGTACTGTACATTCTCGTTACTGCAAAACAGTTTACAATGTGAGGGATGCATTTATTGGATGCAAAACCCAAACAATTGAAAAACACCTTTTGATTCAATTCTGTTCATTTAATTATTTTTAGGAGATTATAGCAAAATATGTAGTTCGATTTACTTGCAAACAGATTGACAATTTAATATACATAATAGCAGCATAACTAATTGACATGCAAATGTATGACCATACAACTGAGACTGGATCACATCATCATGGAGAGCTAAAGTATAGCTTGCCATTAGCAACAGCTGTGGCCATAGCCAAATTGGATACAGCCTGTGAAACAGGTCTCACAGGATTCAATTAAAACTTAACTTTTATTTTCCAGGTCCCCGTCTTCTCAAACGAGCTCGTGGAGATCTTGGCAAAAAGTTCATCCGGCTATTAGATGACGATCAAATCTGCACCTACATATATCACTGCAATGCACAACAGCCAAGGTACAATGTCCCCCTATCCATGGGCCCAATGTTTCTGCTTAAAATAATGCTAACCATTTTTCTGCTTAGCAAAAATAAGCAGATTGCTTAGACATTTTCTGCTAAGCAAAAAGAAGCGGGACACCAGGCATAAATGGTATGTGTGAAATGCTATTTTGGCTGGTAAATTTATTCTGGTAAGCTTGTTGTCATTATGCTTAATTACTTTTTGAGCTTAAGCAGCTCTATGAAAATGGGGGCCCTGTACATAAAACATGGTACTTGGTTGGTAACCTTTTTTTTCTGGTAAGCACAGTTGTTTTGTGCTGAGACAACTTTTGTGCTACAGCAGCTTTGTGAAATTTGTTCCTGGTGGAGAATTAGATTCAGAACTACATGTGGAGAATTAGAATTAAAACTACACCCCTAATAGGGGCCGTGTGTCATGGCAGATGCACGATTCATTTATTGACTTGGGTTTGTGCTAATTGTGATTTCTGCAATGTTACAATACAGACGGAGAAACAGAATTAAGTAACCTTTTCGATTTTTGTCTTTTATTTGTCTGTTAGTGGTGAAATGGCCTTCAAGTCAATGTCGCAGATGTTGGGCTGGGCAGTTAACCCCATGCTGAGACGGGTAGAGCAACTATCAGAGAATGTCCCCGTCACAGCAATCTATGGTAAAGAGTCTTGGATGAACAACGATGCAGGAGAAAAGTTGAAGGATAAGAGGAATGATGCATACACAAAGGTCCATGTAAGTTGCAGACTTTCAGTTCTCTGTTAATCACATTAGACCCACCGTGCCAAGACTATTGCCCACATTTTACAGTGGACGGAACGCAGGCGTAGAGGCAGTGATGTTGGGGGGGGCCAGTAAGCTCACTACTGGACAAGTCCAGCAGTGTTGTGTTTTTTAATTGAATAATAACACCTGATATTTTTTTCATCTTAAATGTTTTTTATCTGGAACCCTACTACCAAGAGTGGCTTTAAGCCTTGTTTTGGGCGAACTTGCTTAAACAAAAAATTCAAGTATTTATATGTTAAAGACTTTGAGCTGTTATTCCTGTGGTCTTGTGAAATTTTATCCCAAATCTGACCCTGCTTTTGAAATGAAATAATTGCCCAGCAAAATCCATCTGGACACCAGTGTGAACTTTGCATACATTATATCACATGGTGACACTCCTTTCATCAGGGTGATTGACAATCAGGTTGTATTCAAGGCAAGAAGTGAAAATATGTTTAAAATGTTTTTTGACATGCCCCTCTCTTCGTGAAACAATGAAAATGTACCAACAATTTTGGCAGTCACGAGGGGGGGGAGGGTTAGACTGTCAGACTTGCCCCTCAAAAAATGTCCTGGACCAGAGTTTATTTGACAAACCAGAATCTAAATGAGAAAGAACTTTCTACAAAGTTAAACTTTAAACTGTGTCCTTTTTGAACAAGCACGAGTATCTCATTTTTCTTGCGATTGTGTACACAGCTGTGATTCCCCAAACTATAAGCACAGCTTCTTTCCGCGCACCATGAAAGACTTGGATGAGCTTTCTCAAAACTTCATCGAGCTGCCCACCTTGGAGCAGCAAGGAGGCCATCAGCTGCGAGTAGTCATCCAGCGTCATGTTTTTATTTGCACCCTGTAGTCCTATAATTATTCTGGCACCCAATGGGAGACTTTTGGTGAAACTGAGTGGCAGTAGACTTACCAGGTAAATCCATTGTTCTCGGAAATGTGCGCTTGCTCAGAACTAGAACTACAAAAACAATGGAAATTTACCTGGTAAATCTGCTGCCATCTAGCATTCCAGCCTCACCCTTGTCTAGATGCTGAATAGGCTTTGACAAGTAGCAGAATAGATGTAAATGTACAGTGTGATACTCAGATGTTTATCAGACTAAAAGTACATGTAGATAATCCGTCATCTATTTCACGCAAGCACACACTAACACGGCATGTGGAAATAAATTTACACGGACATTTCTCTGCATCATTCCTCGCGCGCTCACTATTAATAATTATTGCAATTTCTGCTCTCTTTTAAAAAACAGATTCTTGAGGCAGCTGGCCATCATGTATATGCAGATAGAGTAAATGTCTTCAATGACATCATCGGCGATATTTGTGACGAAGTTGACTGATCAACGTTTTATTGACACAGTAATTTCTTCATTCACGTGTAAACTCAGGTGACACATTTGTCTTTTAACACGTACACATATGTAAATTACAGTTAGGGTCATATTTTTGGTAATGACCCCGACAAGAAGTTGTGTAACTTTTGGCCGAAATCCTACTCATTGTAAAGATGGTAATAAGTAGGATTTGAAGCTTTGCATGGTGGGAGTATAACTAAGAGAGGTTTGCGGTAACACCATGTAAAATCTCTTTTGAGTAACTTGTTGGTTCTGAAAAGAACCGGTAATTAACGACTCAACGTTTCGATCAGTATGCTCTGATCGTCTACATTCTCCTGAAGACGATCAGAGCATACTGATCGAAACATTGAGTCGTTATCTACCGGTTCTTTTCAGAACCAACAAGTTACTCAAAAGAGATTTTACATGGTGTTACCGCAAACCTCTCTTAAAGATGGTAATGTTAAGCATTCTGCAAAATTATTTCATCGGAAGTGCCCTTGTTGATTAGAAACCAATGCAAGTATGTTTAAAATATTTGAATATCCAAAGACCGCCTTAAGGTGGCTTGGGGGAGTTTCTGTGGTGTCCGTTTGTGAATACTGCAGCCAGAGATGGTACCCGCTGTCACCTCACTTAACGCGAATTGATTTATCGTTCTTGATGAAAATACTGAGACAGTTCTTTTCCGTTTTCTCAACAAGTTGACAGTGTATTCAAATGAAACTTTCAGAGGTGACATTTATTGTATCTGTCTTGATAATTTTCATATAAATCAACATTCTGTTGACAACAAACAAATGATGACCCTACCTTTAAAGGGAAGGTATACGTTTGGTAATCACTCGTAAAATGAATGGCAATAAAAAGGTATTACTTGGAAGCCTACAGCAGCTTTCGATAGTATAAAGCATTTTGAGAAACATTTCTCTTTGAAGAAATGTGGTATGTAAAAAGATATCAGTTTTTATGACCCAAAATTAGAATCTTAGAAACTTTTCTGTCAGAAACGTTTCTCAGATTGTGTATTCCTATTGGGGATTATTCTCCCTGCATGGACATATTTGTTCCGGATTTTCGGGTATTTCTAAAAAATGCGACCACTTTTTGAAGTGAAATTTTCACAGGTTAATTCTATTGTATATATCTTGGATAGGATTAAAACACTCCAAAGGTACCAAAAAACAAAGGTATAATTTGCCTTTAAGACCGACATCATACTGCCTCTAACATTTGTGTCTTTCGTTGTGTGCAATAATGACAATGAAGATAATTCTGCTAAACAGTTTATACCTGCAAGGGTACAGTTTGTTGGGGTGAATGATTAGCACACTGTGCACCAATTCGGCTGCCAGTGCTACATACTCTTAAGAAGTTGAGATGGTTTCAAAAATACTTACAGCCCAATAAGATGTATCAAATTACCAACACAACAGATGAATTTCCATGCAAGCATTAGAAAGTATAGGCATTGGAGTTTTGAGTGATTGAGTTTTGTTATGTGTCTGCTAGATAAATGGAAAAGAAACATTTTTTTGTTTTTTAAGTGGCAGGTTCACTCGCTCCAGTCAAATGTTTTCTTTGTTCACCCCAAAAATTGATTCATATTTACCCAGTTAGATTCTATTGTAGTTTATTACTTGATAAAATAAACATTGTCCTATTGTTTTCAATTCAAGGAATATATGGGGTGGGGTGTATCCCATTTCACTTATTTTACTTTCATCTTGGTGAAACACTATGTTTCAAACCTTAACCGTCTTGAACTTTTGAGAACTTGTTGTCTTTTTAGATTTTAAAGATATAAATGTGGTATAATCCGCTATTTAATATGTGTTTCACACTGGTATTTGTCTACCTGTACAGTTTTAATTATCATTCGTAACCAAATCTTTACAATTTTAATATTTATATTTTAAATCATCAATAGTTTTTCTAAAGTTTACAAATTGTACTAAGAAATTTAAAAAACAGTAGATGCTAATTTTTGTTATAATCTTTAAAGGCACTGTACACGTTTGGTAATTGTCAAAGACCAGTATTCTCACTTGGTGTATCCCAACATATGCAT
>JAUELU010000053.1:3402646-3412725 GCA_032357145.1 Evasterias troschelii | reverse complement strand
AGTTGCAATGTTAGTCCGAGGAAGAGCAATATTGACCAAAGATTGGATGTCTCTGCCCCCGTACAAATATGGCAAATCCTGGCGGTAGAATGACAGGCAATGAAGTCTTTCTAATACAACCGCATATACCTGTTGTACTCCTTAAGCACGTTCTTTTTCTCACACTATGAATATTAATGTGATAATATTGATGCTGCGAGAAAGATGACAATGCGGTTAGTGCAGTTTCACAGAGCTGCTTTACAATAATGGTACGGCAAGAGTTACGGGAAGAGATGGTTAAACTTCTACGTGATGTGCAATTTCGATGTTTCCTATTTTCGATGTTGTTCAATATTGACCGACTTTACCATGCACTTCAGTATTCACTAATTCCAATTAAATTCAAGGTTTTTTTTTTTCAGAATGAGCTACTTTAATTAGTGGGCAACTAGGAGCCCTCATTTTTAATGAATAAGTTCACTAATAGAACTCCCGCAGAATTTGCAAACAGTTCATACAAAGACCGTCGACGGAAGAAAGACCAATTTCCTTCACTCGGTTTCCTCGACAAATATTTGAAAAGAAGTCAAAATGTTCCAATAACATGAAAGTGGAAATTGTTATTTTGTTCAAAACCAAAAGTTAATTAAATTTTCTTTTTTTAATACCATACAAATCTAAGTAACGGGAAGTATCTAGGTTATACTAGAATTAGAAATAAGGCTACAACCACCCATATTGATAATGATATTGAACGAACATTTTTTGACTAAACAAGATGGCTGCCACGGAAATTGAGCTCATTGCGAGGGGTCTAATGTGACTGCACTGATCTGTGTTATACTGACTGGGTAAAGCGGGTTGTTGAAGTCAGTGGACGCCATTTTGAAACCCCCATGGATGCGCCCACGAATATATTGTCTTGGCCTTTGCCCTCAAAATAGTCTATACTAGTAATATTACTAGACATTGAGAGCCAAATAAAAAGGGTAGAGTGATTACTAAGCTTTTTTCACTATGGGGGGTTGTTGACTTTAAACTCAAAGTATTTTGAATGATCTAGGCCCTGAAAAATAGACCCAATGCCGAGAGGTGTATAGGGACTATTTCAAGAATGATGCTATTGCTGTGGGACGTTTGGAAATTTAGAAAAGTGTAAGGTCCTATCTCGACGGACCAAATGGATGTCAATGAGTATTTTTCTGTTGTGTAAAAAGCCTGACGAATTATAAATATATAAATATATTTCAATATTTAGCATTTGAAATGTTTGTTATGGAAGTTAGTAGGTGCCTTGCATATTTTTTACGCAAATGTTCAAATGAAATATACAATGAATAAAGTATCATAAAATTGTGGGCGTAAACAACCATTAGGACTAAATAAAAACTTGTTGATGAACCGACATCTCTTTCTTAGCTCACAAAGTAGATCGCACTTACTTTATAAACGCACGTGTGTACAAAACAACTTTTGTTCTTGCGAGTTTTAAAATGAGTCTGCTTGTTTGTGACTACTTTACGGTTTTTTGCCTATATAGCCCACTTTAATACATGGGTGTGTTCGATTAGCTTCCCCGGGTCGACCCCGACCTGCTCATCCGGGTGAGCCCCTAACCATGAGCTATTCGAACGCCAACTTCCCCCAGCATTCACACCGATGCATCTTGGGACAGCCGACCAGAACTACTTCCATTGTGCCGTATGTCCGTTACTTTCCGTTACGAAAACATCGTAAAATAATTATTCTCGAAGTAAAACTGCAACGTTAAACAATTTGTACAACCCCACAGTGATACAAAGGTACCCGGCTTCGAATAAAATATACTTATTGCTCACAAAAACGCTGTTGTAATGGCGAAAATGTGTGTCAAACTTCTTTAAAAGTCCCGCTGAATTACAAACAAAATGGTGACCGTTGAGAAAGTTTTTCGCCGTGACGTCATGAACTAGGGTCAGCCCCGAGTAACCCGCTCCACAAGCAGGGCACTTGGATCTCACCCGGGTGAGCCCCAGCAATGACGTCAGAGCTATTTGAACACACTGGAGTCAGACCTGGGTGGACCCGGGGAAGCTATTCGAACGCACCCATAAAGATCACTTAGTGTCTGCATACCAGATTCCATTGATCACGTAAGTCTGAGCATGCGCAAATTTCCGAGTATATAGATTTTCCTTCTAAAGTCGCCACCTTCTAAAGTCGTCACTTTCCCTACAGAGTTGTTTTAAATAAATTACCTTGTGTTAATTAGGCTCTCTTTTCACTTCCTGACCTTATTTTGGTAATGATTAATGATCTAAATCGGAGAAAAAACCAAATGGATGCACCGCGACAAAGTCCCATTCCAATGTGCCTTTGCCCTGGACTCCAAATTGAAAGTTGTTTTCGTTTCTGATGTAGATTAATGCTTACTAACAAGTACGTGTGGTAGTTAACTGCCAGAGCTCGTGACGACGAATGTTCATAGACATTAAGCTTTCAATAGGTTTAAATTTAGCAGCTCAGTCTCAATTATAGCTGACAAGGGAAGTTGGCAAACATTTCCATCTATAGTTGTTTTTCCCGATTAAGACATTAGGGGCAGTCTCTGATGCGATCTTAAGATTCTAAGAGCCTGGACGTAATCCGCTCCGAGTCCTAGGGCCTTTCTCAAACCTCGGCTTGGGCTACGTCTTCGGCTTGGGCTCCGTTATATATGTTTGCTATACAGCGTGTATTTGCTCGCGGTGGTTCGAACATCAAAAGGAGCCTGGAGCCGGAGCCGGAGCCGGAGCCGGAGCCGGAGCCCAAGCTGAGGTTTGAGAAAGGCCCCTACTGAGTCGGGCACAATAGACCTTTCTTTTGCAACGTCACAGCCCGAGTTTTTGCCAACCTAGGTTGGAAAAGTATGGAAAGCCATAACTGCAAATCAAAAACAGATTGCCATAGTTTGTAGCAGCGTTACACAAATATTCAAAAATAGTGTTGAATTTGTTGGAAACAAATCACCCAATCATGGAAGGTGTTTCCGTTCATGAATCTTTACAGAAAATGTTGAGTTTGGTCACAATATTGTTCATTACGATTGAATGTTTTGCTAACATTCGGCCGTCCATGCCAACCAGTGCACTTTGTTTATCAACACTGGAAAGGTCTATACTCCGGGTCAGGATTGATTCCGGGTCCCCAGTTACTTGACCCATTTCTGGGTCAGACTGACCTTGGCACTGTTTTAGAAAATGGGTTATAAACAGGATTTGGGGTAATATATACCCATTTCTGGGTATATCTCGACAAAGATTCAGGGTCAAACTGACCCAGAACGTCAGGCCCAGTGGGTCCCGGGATCCGGTGTCATTCTGACCTGGAACTTTATAGTGCGTTGATCTAATTTGCACTGAAACAATTACTCTTATCTTGCTTCAATCTTTCACCCCCAATTTTTTTTGTTTTTTTTTGTTTGTAATTTGTTTGTATATTGTTTAATTGAAAAATTTGTGTTTAATTAAAGTTAATGCAGTATTGTATGAACTTAACTCTAAAAATATATGATAAATGCAAGTAATTTAATTTTAAAATGTGTATTTTATAATGCACGTCCACCTATGTCATTCGGAAATTTACAGACTTAAGTTTGATACACCAAAAAGTACATGAAGAAGAATATATTTCTTTCTGTTAGAAAAAGTTACATTTGACTTTGTAAAGGCACATCGCCGATGTCTCGAAAATGTGACCGCGTAATTGATGTATTTCTGACCTAGCTGCTCAAATTGGATATGCATTAAGAATACAAGACATTTTTTGTATTAGAACGTTTATCTTTGGCTTCCAACAAGAACGGGGGTCGATTTCACAAAGCAATATATATCACTACTTTTTTTGTGACACCACACTTTGCTAAGCAATTAAGATTGACAAATCTTACCTCTTTGTGAAACCTGGCCAACTGGCACTTAAGGCATACAAACCGATTCCTCCACGTAATGGTAGACGGGGCTAAAGAGGGACGTTTTATGTCCATTTGTATATCAAATAAGACTGATTCGCAGTTAAAGGCACTGTACACGTTTGTTAATTATTCAAAATATATATTAGCATTAAAACTTTCTTGGTAACGAGCAACGGAGAGCTGTTGATTGTATAAAACATTGTGAGAAACAACTCCCTCTGAAGTAACGTAGTTTTTGAGAAAGAGATAATTTCTCACTAAAAAAGTAAAAGACTTCTGGCCAGAAGCCTTTTATTCCTATCTGAAAGCACACTAATTTGTACAACAAGGGTGTTTTTTCTGTCATCGTTTTCTTGCAACTTCAATGACCAATTGAGCCCAAATTTTCACAGGCTTGTTATTTTATGCATATGTTGGGTACATCAAGTGAGAATACTGGTCTTTGACAATTGCAAAACGTGGTCAGTGCCTTTAAGAGTAGTCTTAGCTCTTTGTGAAATCGAACCCAAAACTGATATCCCAAAAAATACTATCACGTATAATCTATAAATTTCCCACCTGTTAATTTCAAGAAACTAAATACGGTTCGTGATAACTCCGTGACATGGTTGAAGGCTCCCTGCGTAAATCAGAGTTGAACCACCGAGTTATCGTGTCTTTATTATTTATTTATTCTGATTCTTATTAAATTTAATTTCCGCGCGCATCCATGCGCAAATCCAGATTAGATGCATTTCCCTCAAAGACAGGAAAAATGATACGGCCTACTTCCTTGCCTCCCTGGGGAACAATCTGTCCACATTTTGTGATCAAGCACGAAGCGGGTAATACATGTTTTTTAATTGCAAATGAAATCTGGGACATCGGTTGACATAATTTAATCATTTTTGTATCATTTCGAGAACATTTTTGATTCTCAACCGGTAATAAAAAAATTAAAAACCTCCGCTTGGATTCACACAACATCATCGCATGATGACGGGTGGATTCCATATTATTCTTAATAAATAAACTACTTTTTGATTGCCTCTATTCCTTTTTTATGTTTTTATCTTTAAGATTGTCAGAACATTTTTCCTTCTCAGTATAGCTACTGATGGGGCATGTATTTGTATCCTTTAGTTTCCTCAGATCCTTTTCAAATGTTCCGAAAGTGCTTGCCTCCCGTTCTTAAATTGTTTTTTCTCGACGTAATTTATTTTAAAAAATTATCAAGAACGATACAATAAAGGTCACATGTGAAAGTTTCAGCTGAATACAGTGTCTACTCGTTGAGGAAACAGCAAGACAGTGTCATGGTATTTTCACAAGAACATCAAATCCATCCATGTTTGGCGAGTTCATGGGTGACAACCTCATCTCTGGCCGCAGCATTCGCGAACGGATACCAACTCACAGATATCTGGGAAACGATTCTTGCTTAAATCGTTTCTCAGATTCAAATGTTTTGGGGATGAAAAATTATCCTCAACCATAGTACTTCGAGAGGAACGTTTTTTTTTCAAATGGTTTAAACTATCAACAGCTGCAGTGCTTCTTTAAAAATTTAGTTTTTATTGTCCATTAATTTTGGGGGTATATATCTACTTTAACACTAACATTTAAGAAAACAGTGAAACTTTTTTTATTATTTTATTACGATGTAAACAAAAACGACAAAAATATAATAGCTGTTGCAACTTGTTGACCAACAAAAAGGACCTATGGTGTATATAAAAATGCAAACAAATAGTAAATGGCCTGACGTTTCGACCATAGCAGAGTTTGTTCTAATTTGCAGAGTCTTTTTAGGAGAAAGATTCTGGTAGGGTCGAAACGTCAGTCTATTAACTATTTTTTGCATTTATAATAACGCTGTGTATGTGGGCAGCTTTTCAAAGCTCTGTTATTTTAGGTCCGAGTCTGGCAGCACACATTCCTAATCGTGATCATTACTCGTTTTTATCCTTCACACTTTTATTTAAATAGATTCATATTGTTGTCCCTTTTTTATAGTAATGGAAACCTCAAAAATAGAGTAATCTTGTCTTTCGCTGAATAATAATTTTTCTTTACATAAAACGTATATTTAACCGCTACAGCTTTTGTAGGCCAAGCTCTCTCAATACTCACGTTCTGTGCCTTGCTAATAAAATTTTCGCTTCACGTGGGATTTAATTTCATGGCCCAATTTGAGTTTCGTAAACCAGACTAACGGGCGACTACACTTTCATTTGATTGTATTTTCAAGTCGAATGATGGGAAAACGAACATTGTTAGCATTTCCCAAAAGACCACTTAGGCTCACAATAATAATTCCCACATGCATCTTCTTGCGTTTATAGACGTATTGGTAGACATGCTGGTTCAGTCGGTTTTAAAGAGACGTTTTTTTACGACCTTCCTATTGATTTCTTTGAGAATCTATTCAGTAAAGAGCAGATTTTTAGTGGCTTACCAGCCGGCACATGAACCCAGTTTTTGTTTACCCCGTTTCTAAAAAATACGTACAACATTGGTAATTGTCAAGACCCAGTATCAATACTTGATGTGACTCAACATATACATGAAAAAACAAATCTGTGAAAGTTTAAGCTCAATCGTTCTTCGGAGTCATGATAAATCAGTGAAAAAAACATTATATTTTCACTGTTTTCAAACATCAGATTTTATCACGCGTGATACAGAATAATTACTGTTTTACTAATTTCTTAAAAGTTATATCATTTCAAGCAACATTTTTTCAAGGGAAGTTTCCCACCATGACCGTCTTTAAACCATGTAAGTAATGTGCAAATCTGTGAACATTTATATTATATCTTACCAATGTTGTACACACCCTTCAAACAAATTTAAACAGATAAAATACAAAATATTATAAACAGTACACTGCTCAATATAAAATATACAAAGACAAAGGCAAACTGTGGAGTAGGCAAGGCTGAGGATGAACTTTGTCTTTTCCAAAAGTAAATTTTATACCATATTTTGTACAACTGCTAATGCAACTTAAAAAACAAAACTTTTGGTACGAAGATGCATTTTAATATGCCGTATGCAATTTAGAGAACAATTTTAACCTAATACGAGGTGTAATCTCGCAGCGAACCCACGGCAGAATACGTATCAGTCTTTGAACATTACTGTATTGTGACTGATGTGTTTATTGACCCAATGTTTGCGCCACGTGTTACTCGTATTGCGCATTTTTGGAGACGCAGCGTTTAGAAGCTTGCCATAAGCTTATACCCGAAAGTTGACTTAAATGGTGCGCGAGTCAGATAGGCACGTTTGACGTTGGTGCAACGGGTCAATGGAACAGTATTTACTTTTTATAGACATGGATAAAAACATACGCATAGACCTCAGTCATCTATCATTTGTCACAGTAACAGTTTCTCAAAAGTGACACCCCTTCCGTAAAAACAGTGCTTTTGATTTGTTTTGGTCAGACCCACGCATGTCTGTTTTCATTCGAGAAATAATATTGCCCATCATACTTGATCTCATTTTTTGATGCTGAAATGTTTCCATTCCCCCTCAACTGTTGATCGATTTTAACTGACGTCTCCAGACTACTCCATCTGAACCTTTTACTCGTTTTGTGGGTTTAGTTCAATCCGTTTTTGAAGTAAACAACGTTTCGTTATTAACACAAATCACGTCAGTGGGTGATATTTCCTTATGACGATAAGTCCTTCTTGTAGCTTTGAGTGTCTGAACCTTCACGCTGTCTCCAGTCACGGTCATGCAAGTAATTTTGAGGAGACATGTCAACGGGCATCGAATTCGGGTTTCACAGGGGTTTTGGAGTAAATGTTTAGTAAATGTAGAATTATTTTAAGATAAACATGTTATGGTGGGTCATTGTCGCATTCTGACATTGCTTTATGTTTTAACAATGATACTGTCCACAATGCAAAAAAAAACTTGCGCAGCCTTCGTTCTTGAAAACAGCAATAGAAACAAGTTGTCGTGTGTTTTTGCGTGTGGATACATAAACAAAATGGCGGCAAGCACGGGTGCGTGCTTTTCTCCTCACAAGGGTAGAGGAAACTGCAACAGAAGATCAGCGACTTGGAAAACCGTCATTTGAGCGCGATTAATACCTGCTACAAAATGCACAACCCCAAAAATAAGCTGTAACTACTGAACTAATGGAAGGCATTCAGTGCGTGCGATTTAATAACAAATGTAACGAGAAAATTGGAAAGCGTGCGGAATTGACGTAGAAATTGACGTTTTATTAGCGAGCCGCCTGTCGGGCAAAATGACAAAAAAGGCAGGACGGGGTCGACAAAATAGTAGAGTCTGACAGGGAGGTTTGCATCGGGACTGAAGGTGCCGATGGGTAGACCGGGAAAAAACCGTACACGACTCAATTAGACATCCCATTACAAGAACATCAACGTTGTTAATGCAATAGACAAGATGGCCCTCCCGGGTAAAAGCTATCCGTGCCTTGTCACTTGTGGAACGGCACTATATGCAGAGTGCATTTATACACCTACCATCCGTCGAGCTATTTGAATCACTAAAATAATAATGAAACCGGATTGAATTTCAGATCTTTACAAATAATCTATTTTCACCCTCGTGGCTCATATCAGACCTATACTAAGAATTTCCGGTGAAAATAAATGAATCTTGTTATTTGTCACTGCTTGCTCCTTATTAAAGCTATCCACTAGTGTAAAAAAATATGTTATTCTTAAAAGCAGTTCAACCAAGCACATTTTTGTTTCGAAATGACTTTATAGTATTGTAAACTTTGTAACGGAAAGGTTGATGTTTTCCCCCGAAAGGGTTATGGAAACAAAATGACCGCAATTACTTTGTATAACGGAGAGCTTGATGTTTCTCAAAAGAAATTTATTGGAAAAACTAACAAAATTACCCACAGTACTGTCATTCAACAGTGAAAATATTGTGATATGGTTCGTTCGCATTGCTTGCCGCGTGGAAAGTTAACGCCAAGTTTGCACGGCCTGTGAACTGTTTTCTTTTCTCTTTTTCTCCCTTGTAGATACCGTGAGAGCAGAAACCCGGGTATCGGTTACAATTTAAGGTCCTTGCCGTTTTGAAGTCTTGCTTCCTTGTTGGCACGCAAAACCACTCCAGACATTTTCCTTCCTCCTTGGAGATTTCACGGCAGATCAAATCGATCCGCAGTCAGACTCATCACCTCCTATTGTGTACGATGTAGCAGCGGCTTCCAAATCTCGCGAGAGTTGCACACTTCTCGCGTTTGCCGGGCATGCCATTAACGCTGCACGTGTTGTTTTGTTTTGGTTTTTTTTTTATACTCGTGCAATAAAGAGTTGTTATTTGTCCCTGCGGGTCCAGAATGATCAGGAAGCTCATTTTTGTCTGTAAATTGTTTAAAAGCTTTGGCCTGATTTGAAGTAGTGGACTGCTTTATTAACCATCAGATAGACCAAGGGTGAACTACTGACATCCCCCCTCACTCTCTCTCCGGTAAACATGTCCGTAGGCCTACCGATTAAATAATGGATCATCGAGGGCCCCAGGTACTGTACTATAAGAGCATCCTTTCAGTACAAAGAGAAGTCTTACACAAAAATACAATAACATCATATTCAAAACATTGACCAAAATGAATAATTGCAAGTTCCATACAATTAACAACATCTAAGAAAGGATTGAGAAAAGAAAGCTGACAGCACCAAAAGGCACTTCCAGCCTCTGTTTGAAGAAATATCAAATTAAAATGCAGACAAAACGGGCTGCATAACGACAGAAGACTTGGTATCCCTGAAAAGGGAAACTGTTTTTGCTAGCAAACTGCAAATAAGTTTTTGTCTGTTTGTTACCGTCTGCATTATCAGTCCGTTTTTTTCCTTCTTTCCAATACAGTGTTCATCGGGGGAAAGAAAACGTAGAGTATATTTTTGCCTTTTATGAAATAAAGAGTAAACATATAATTATTTAAACGTTAAGTTGATGATTATGTCGTAATCAAAGTTATGTTTTGCAACACTTTTGCAATCTGTCTTCGGTTTATAGTTTAATCAAATGGAAACATAACCGACTGTCTTTAGTGCCATCTACTATTACGTCAAAATTGGTGAACTGGTTTATAAAATGCCAGTGGGCCCAGATCGAAGATTTATCTTTCGATGTGTATCAATCTGGATTGCTGAGCAAAATGCTACGTCACAATACA
>JAUELU010000053.1:3274727-3286855 GCA_032357145.1 Evasterias troschelii | reverse complement strand
TGGAAGCGCTTTGAGACGCCCTTGGGTGTGATAAAGCGCGATATAAATCCATATTATTATTATTATTATTATTATTAAATCAGTGCCACAGAATGCCACTGTAGAAATTGCCCAAGGTTGAGAAGCTCATCTCTTCCAACAGTGGCCAAAATTCAATTGCAGTTGAGCACAGCTGGTGGATTTTCCAGTTTACCACTCTCATTGAAGCACTTTGGGCACTGGCTCTGCTCTCTCTACATCAGTATGTGTGTGCCTCATGCCACTGTTGTGGCATAATGAGGTATGGGTGGGTTGTCTTGAAAAACACACTAATAGTAGGAGGGTAAATGTTAGCAAAGAATCAGCACTTCTGGATAGCTACTACACTCTGTGTATGAGTGATCGTTGTTCGGTTGAAATACATTTGTTAAAAATATGTTGTTGCTCATACGTTGCAAAATTTGAAAGTCAATGTTGGAAGGGTCGATAAGGACGAAGAGATATCACGCACTTACATTCAATTCTGCAAAGAATGAATACAAAACAGTTTTGAGTGGATGTTCTTGGAAACATCGAAACTCACTCTACAGAAACTCTCAACATTAAATCAGTTTTATAAACAAACTAGAAACTACACAAACTTTTCTTTTAACTGGAAACGTTCTCAAATCCAAACAGTGTACATGTAAATAAACACTAAACCATCTGCAATTATCTAAAAATCATAGACCACATACTTGTACAAATAATAAACTTACTACTGTGACCGGATGCAAGTAAACAGTCTGTAAATCACCGATGTGGTTCCTGTCACACACCAGTTAGCAATATACATGTAGTATCAGTATATGTCTGTCTTGTTGGTACAGCCTGTAACATAATTCACAGCGACATGAATACATGTACATGTACCCATAACAACAATCATTAACACCAATGTTAAACATTACAACTACATAAACTCAGAAATATTCAAACTAACACTTTAAATTCCCTGTAATTTGGCTTGACAGAATCTCAGAAAACAGCGCAAAATGATGGCCTTCCTTATCATTCCAATTGTGAAACAAACACCATTTTGTATTTGTACATTTTGTCTGACTCTGAGAAAATAATGTATCTAATTCGTAGATATTATCACTCAATCACAAAATCCATAACTATTATCGGAATATATATAACAGAAACCAACTCTATAAAACTCACCCAGCATGTTATAATAACATTAAGCAGTCATAAACAGCCCAAACTGTACTCTCAGATCATTCTATTTCTGTAAAAACGTACACCTTAGCAACGCGCCATTTTGTTGCGTCTGTTGAAAAAACTACACTTTAAAGAGCGCCCTCTATTGAAATTTCAGAAAACTCCAGTTTCGCTCGAAACAAATGTCACTGTGTGTTATACAGTGTATTGTGCATTTTAGGCTTGCCATAACTTGTATGTGTAATTTGACTCCCGAATTGGTGAGTGTGGTCAGTTTGGCTCACACACAGTTGCCTCTTGTGACGTTGGTGCAAGGGGCCAATAAAGTGTGTAATTTGAAGGTTAAATTGTTACACCGACAGATTTGCCACTCCCTTGCCAATTGCGAGACATTCCAACAACAGCAGTCCGGTTCCGGTATCGTCAGCTCATGATGATGTCAATGGTACGGGATGCAGTGATAGTCCGAGGTTAGAAAGTGATGCTGAACTGATAGACGACAACACACTGCAACCTGAAGAAGACACAGGTATGGCTTTGCCTTTTGTTTAGTCCATAAAGCGTCATCCATGATTACAAACAATAGACACAATTGGGACTGCAGTCACGTGACCCATAGTTGGTATACAATGTAAACATCCAAGCAAGCACTGTGCAGCGTGAATGGAAAGGCATGTTTGCTTCTGAACGCTTCTGCCGTAAGGTGGGAAGCAGCCATGCTTTTCCACACACACTGTGTGTTGCTGGCTTGGTTTGTTTACATTGTACACTCTCTACATGTATGAATTGCTTGACTCCAGTCGTCGATTGAGTCTATTGAAACGTGGCCAAAGTAAACGTGCCACGCACACAACTCTCGGCCAATGAGAGGTCTTACTTTGACATCAGTGAGGTTGTGTTTGAACTCTAGCTGTCATAAGAAAGGGGTCTATTGATTAGTAACAGTATTCATTCTTTATAGGAAAACTTAACATTGTTGATCAGGTATTTCAAAACTTGAACTAGAACTTTTAATCCAAGTGAACAATTGACTGCATTTCATACTTTCTTACAATTACAAAAAGAATAGAATTTTCGTAACTTGCTAACCATGCTTTCAACGAGTATGCGGTTTAGTTGTGAGACATAGTATCAAAATTTAACCAATATTTATTTATGAATTATTATTGTTTTCCTAAAACATTGAAGACTTGACCATACAGGACAATTATAAACTTTAATACAAGCCATAATTTAAAAAAAACTGCCTGATATCTCTCCCCACTTCTTCTTTACCATTTGTTTGTGTGGTTCTTTTTTTTAAATGTAAGCTGTTATTTGTAACTCTTTTAGAATATAAGCTTTTATTTGTCACTTTTTTGTTGTTGTTTACTTTGCACATTCAATAAATGTTTTACATTTTTAACTTCTTAAGTAATAAACCACAAGGGAACTGACTGTGTAAAATAAATCAACAATGAACAATTGACTAGATTGGGATTGAACCTGGGACCTCTGGACTAATTTGCTAGCGCTCTAACAACTGAGCTATCTAGCCCTATCTGGCCCTCTCCATTTTGTCAATATCTTTGTACGGGGGGTGCCAGTCAGCAGCCATTTAACCTTCAACTCTGATATAGCCAGGGATTACACCTAAATGTATTACACAACCTGGGAAGCGATAGCAGAGGGATCACCTTAAGGGGGATGTGACTTTAATAGTTAATCCAGAGGTCGTGGGTTCAAATCCCGCTCTAGTCAATTTTTCTTTGTTCAACCCATAATTATTATTGTTGTTACCATTATTTTTATTGTTGTAAAATGTCTTTGACCGAGTCTAGTATCACTGACTTCTTTATTGATTAACACATTGTTTTGATTGTCCGTGAATAGCAAGTGCCATACTGAAGAAGGCATCCCAGCCAGCATTCCAATGGGACCGCATGGATAAGTTGCATCCTTGCTTTCAGCACAGACTGCACAAAGAGTAAGCTACAACTAACATTTGTTCAGCCCAGTCAGGAAATGATGCACTCATTATGTTTAACTTTTATGATGGTCCTATTGAGTTTCCTTTCTTATTTTTCTTGTTTAATGAACTATTTATGTATGTATTTATTTACTGTAGGCCTTTTTAAATAGTTTTTGGTTACTTGCAGTTTCTTTACTTTGTTTTATCTTTACTTTATTGCTATATGGGATTTGAGGCATTGCATGGTGAGGTATCAATGTTGGTTTGCAGTAACACCATGTGCGTGTCTACTTGCTACATGTAGGTAGATTTTGTTCTTTGAGAACTTGTCTTGCTACTTATTCTACTGTCGCGGAGTAGATTGTTCGGAATTCAGGAGACTTCTTAGTTATGAAGCAGGACAGTTCATTTCAGAACAAAGAAGTTTCCGGCCACATGGTGTTCCCGCAAACTAAATATATTTTATTGCTGTATTTAACGCTGCATACCTTGTCGATAAAATAATGTGTGCTTGTTCAAGGATGCTTCTGAACTGTATGTATTTATTTATTTATTTATTGTTGTTTTGCTTTTCATTGCTTATTTCCCAATGTAGTTGTTATATACTGAGCGTTATTAAGTTATCAGATACCGGTGCTATTCAAATTTATATTATTATCAACACCTTAGTTTGAAAATGTACAAAAAAACACAGTGTAACTTTTCACTATTTTCTTGTGACTCCAATGACCAATTGATCTTAAACTCTCACAGGTCTGTTATTTCGTGTATACGTTGGGTCACAAAAAGTGCAGATTGGTGCGTGATAATTTCCTGTTATGTCCCTGTGCTTTAAATCATGAATAACATGAATATTTTTATAATTTTTATTTTTATTTTTATAATTTGTTTTTTACCCTCACACCAATGTGCGTTAAGCACTGTATACTCAGTACTGACCAAAGCTCTATGAGAAAACAAAACAAAACACAACCTTTGCATTGCTAAAGCAGATGTCTTACCACTAGACCACCGAGCCAGCTTGAACCCCTTAGCAGCGGGTACCTCAACAATTTAATGGATGTTATTCTTTTTGCATGGAGGATAAAGAATAGAATTTGGTTTTGTACCCTAAAAACAATTAATGTTTTTGTTTCCTGTACAGCACTGTTAAAGATGTCCAAGTTTCCAACGATGGAAAACTGGTCTTCTCTGTATCCCAAGGTGAGTGTCAAGTATAAAGTCAAATACTGTGACTGGGTATGGATCCCTGTGTTATATATGCCCTGTCATAAAAAACCTGTGTTGTTGTTCTTGTTTGAGGAAATAGATTTAACTGTTGCAAACTGCTTTTCAATTCAATTCAATTCAAAACAGCATTTATTTCACAATGACAGTATGGACAAATTTAAGCAGTAGTTTGTAGCAGAAATCAATATCAATGTAACATGTTTAGAGTAAGTGAGCATAATATAATTAATTTTTGTGAAGAGCACACTTGACTGTAAACAAAAACATGTTTATGATGCCAATATGTAGGAAACAAGGTGAAGTATCGCTTTCGTACCTTTTCCTGGAAAACAGTACAACACTACAAAACAACAACAAATGAGAAGAACAGGACAACACAAACAAAAGACCTGTGGTATAAATGCAAACAAGAGGTTAATGGCCTGACATTTCGACCCTAGCAGAGTCTAATTTCTTGAAGGTTAAAATGACAATACAACACACATAACCAGGTAAATTGGTTTAACAGGTAAACTGGTTTAACAGAAGCAGTCAAGTTGAAAGACGTGAGAAGAGAGAAATAGGCAAAAAGCACAAAGAAAAAGCTTGGGATGAATAATGAAGAAAGAGACAAAGTGGGGGTGGAGAGATCAGGCTGGTATAACTGCTTTCTGCTTGTTTTCACCCATACAATCTTGCTTTGCTGAGATGTAGAACAAAGAGCCATTCCAATAGCTTTATTCCACCTACTGCTTCTCTTCGGAACTCAAGCTTGCCTGGTGCATGTTTCCATCTGTTCTACAATCTAGACTGTTTTAGAGGAATACAAATTCCTACCTTCAAAGTAATAATTTCATCTTAAATATTTCTTCTTGTAGCCCCTCACAAAGAGTGGCTTTTTAGCCTTGTTTGGGGCGAACTGGCATGAAAAATAAAATCATTAAACTAAGGGGGTTGGAAACACACAAGACAAAATCAAAGGTGGGAAGAGGGAGAACTATTAATAATTAGTTGTTGTTTGTATAGATACCAATCTGAAGTTGTACTCAATGGAAGAGCAGCAGCAGAGACGTAGCATCAGTATTTCCTCAATGCCGTTATCATCGCTGTGTGCAATGCCTGATGGCAAGACGGTCCTTGTAGGATCCTGGGATAACTCGCTGTAAGTACACCCATACTTTTTTTGGCACACACTGTTGTGGAGCCTTCCCTTTTCTAAAGAATCACCTTGTGGGGACCCAGTTTAACAAAATAAAAACGTTGTGGGGACCTTGGTTCCATTGTGTAAAAGTCCTTACAACTCTGGGTATGCCTACCCACAACAACTGGTGCTACTTATTGATTAATCCGTATGCACAGGTGATGCATGTCGCGCCTCCACTGCTGGGGCGCTGTCAGTGCAAGGTTTGTTTAGTTTTGGGGGTTTTTTTTCAAGATATTTCCTAACATCACAAGGCCGGATGGCCACTTCAAGGTGAGGGCTACACTTAACTGATTTGGGCTGTCAACCCAGATCAACTGCCACCAGGGACACATTGCCACCTATTCCTGGGGCTGAAACAGGGTTACCCCCTTTACGGTCCGTAAGGATGTAGGCATGGGTATCATCCACGAGGAGCCTGGCTGGTAGAACAGAATGCACTACCTTCCCAAATTTTTACGAAGCAATTATGTTTAAGTGCATTGCTCAAGGGCACAAATGTCATGACCGGTATTCAAATCTACACTCTGCTGCTGACAACATCAGAGCTTGGGTCCGGTGAACTAGATCGTTTGGCCACGACACGCCACAAAGACATGGGACATGTGGGAAGACCATTATCTTATTTTTTTTGTCAGAGCGTGTCATGGCCGAGGAGATAAGAACACCAAACTTAAAGTCACCTGGAAATATAATTTTTTTTTTGTTTAAATATAAGAGTATATGTATATTAACAATAAAACAATTTTTTGAGCAATTGTTTGTCAGTATTTATAAATAAAAAAAATAGATAAAGTTGTTAGGGGGCGACCCCGCCCATCCCTTTTTGTGATGTCAATCGAGGAAGACTTCGCCTCGATCAAATATCGACCCCCTCGAACTTGCTTGCATTTACATTGTATATACACAGGCAAGTGTGAGATTGTATGTTTCGTTTCGTTATCCAAAAAGGGAATTTTTCTTGCATTTTTCAGGCAAAAATTGCTGCTGGATACAGCAAAACAACTAAGGGTCAGCCAGTATTTTTTAATTGCAGATCCCAAATATAGGCAGTTACGGGCATCGAAAGTCAGGCTAACGAGGGCAAAGTGGTCCGGTCCGACGTCGTTTTCAGCGCTATGCAGCGAACACTTGGACACCCCGTCGTGCTTGGATACCAGGGATGTTTTTCCGTTGGTAGTAGTGTGCAAGGGAAATTGCAGTGAAGCTTAGGTTACCAGCGAAATGTTTCTGATATTTGGATCGACTTGTGCCACGACGCGGCGGCATGCTGATCCGATAAATAGTTTGGCAACGTAGGAAAAACAATTTGTGTTCTCGTTATGACCATGCTCGTATCTTTCGTTTTTAAGATATAGAAATGCGCATGGGACAGTTCGGGACCGGTGAAAAACCTTGTATAAACTGGTGCTCGTAATAGTCGACTGTACACTGTACTACTAGGATTGCATTGGGTGGTGACATCCAAATACGAAAACGCATCATACTGATCAGGTACCCAGACGTAATGTACGGGGCCAGACTACACTTTTTCTCCTGCCTCGATTGATGTTACGAACAGCGCCATGTAAAGGGGGGCCTATTTTTTAATTGGTTATTAAAATAAAAATACAACTTTTTAACCTTAGTTAATTGTTTATTCACATTCCACTTATAAAAATATATATATTAATGACAAAAGCTTTATTTTGACAAAATACCACTGCCAGGTGCCTTTAAGCTCTGATGTCTCTGATCAGCAGAGTGTGGTTTCGAGTCCCAGTTGCGACACTTGTGTCCTTAAGCAAGACACATAACCATTATTTCTGCATCCTTTGGATGGGATGTAAGCTGTAGGTCCTGTGTGTTGTGTAACACGCGTAGAAGAACCTAGTATTGTTATTATTTTCTTTTTCTTCTTCAGTTTTTATGCAAACTAAGTATCTTCTTCAATGATATACCATGATTCACCTAGCCTTGATTCAAGGCTGTTTGCGTAGTGTACCCCAGCCCAGTGCAGCACGATTCGCCAACAACTGCAGTGCATAGACAGTGTACATTTACATGTACAGTACATGATCAAGGCTATGATTCACCAAGCTTTGGCCACCATAATTAAGTGGGGATGACTCGTTGAAAAACATGACCATTGTTTACAGCAATCGAGAGGCTGCTCTCCCTGAAATAAACTCTGAATACATTGTGCTTGATCCATTTTAAATCCATAAAAGGTTACTTTTTATTGTCTCAACAAGATTAATCAATCATATTAATCTTGTTTAAGATAAACAGGAATAATTTTGGGTTGAGCAAAGAATAATTGACTAGGGATTCGAACCTGATACCTTCAGATTAATGCGCAGGTACTCTATCAAATCAGCTATCTAATACTAATGTTGGGGGTCTCCCTACTTTGTCAGTGTATTTGTTTGTTATGTATGATGTGTGTACTAAAATTGGTGAAGTTTTTTTTCAAACTAGATTTCAAAACATGATGAAGTTTGACAAAATTAAATTTTATTCAGTCAGTTCTCCTTTTGGTTTATTCTTTGACAAGCAAGAATTAAACATCTCTAATAGTCTTAATCAGTCAAATATTTGAATCTTTTACTCGTCTAGATATCTTTACTCCATTGAGTATGGACGCATCGTGGATAAACTCATGGCCCATGATGACGCCGTGTCGGCGTTGTGCTTACAGGACGGAGTGTTAGTGACTGCGTCTTGGGACTCAACGGTCAAAGTGTGGGCAATCGATAACCAGTGCAGAGAGGGTAACGGAGTGGTCAGATTGAACACCGCCCAGATGACTGCTGAGCTGGATCACGAAACGGGGGTAAGTCTGTGTTTAGTATACCATTTGCTTCAGTGCAATCAAGTCATTTATCGACCCGATTCACCTGATGTTATCATCACAACAACCTTTATCACACCATAGTCAAGTCCCAATGTGTAATACAACTTGCCTTATAACTTTTATTAAAATGTTTTCCTTCAAAATGGAAAGTGTGCACCGGCCTGTTAATCTGGAGGTCGAAAGTTCAAGTCCCACTCATGTGAATTTTTCTTTGTTCAACCCCAAATTATTTTAAAATAAAGTACCCAGTCAGTTTTCCTTGTGGTTTATTACATGATTCAGTTCTAATGTTTAATTCATGTACATACATGTAGGTGAGTTGCTTGGATGTGAGTAATGATAACTCACTAGTGCTATCAGGGACTCGTGATGGTACGGTCTATGTGTGGGAGCTTGCTTCTCAGTCGATACTCAGATACAGTATGAGCCATACAGGGATGGTACATGACGTCAAGTTCAGTCCAGGTTAGTATGGATCCATTTACAGACTCGCCTATCCTGTCTGCCATTTTGGGAGTTGAAATGTACGTAGAGGTATTGACTCTTAAAATGGCGGAAATGGTAGATTTGCATTGTGCGGTGGTGCTTTCCTAAATGTGCAAGGGTCATTAGAAGGAAACAGCAATGGTTCTGTAGTCGAAATGTTGGGGCCGAATATTCAACTGTGTTAAAAAAGTTCCCCAATCTGCCTAGCTAATAATAAAAACAGAGAAATCACATCCCTGTATCTAAGTTCAAACTCTTAAATGCTAAGTTATTAAAGAGTGTATAGTTTTGAGGTTCGTTAAGGGTTAGGTTTTTTTTTGCCAAAGACACTCTGTGGGATATGGTTTATTTATACTCGGCACCCAAATTCTCAGACTCTGATCAGATTGATTGGTATGCCCAGGCTCGTGCTGAAAACTGGCTGATGTGAGGGTTCAAGAACCAAACACATACAATACAAGCAAACCTATGGGGTGAATTAAGGAGAATTTTGGGTGATTGAGCTTAAACAAATTCCTGCTTCGTTCGTTACAGATGGCCAAAAGATTTTATCAGTTGGAGAGGATCACTACATGAGAGTTGTGGACGTTGGGACGGGGACTGAAGTATTTGCCAAGGACACGGATCAAGAAGAAATAAGGTGGAAATATTAACTGTTTTCTATTTGTGTGCATTTCTTTTGTCGATAGATATCAAGTTCAAATTGATAACTTAGTGGGAGAAATTAAAGCTTGATGCTTAAAACATAATTTTTCCCATGCTTAAGCTGTAAAAAATGTTTGCCTTTTAAAATTTATTTTCCAGGCTCTGCTGCTCAATTCCAGTTCATATTAATATTACCCGGTTTAATTATCTTAACTGTAAACAAGCCCGTGTGCTTGTATGTATGTAGAGTTTTTTTTTCCCCAATAAGCAGTTGGGCAGTTTTTCTTTCTTATTTGCAAAGATGTGTCATGGCCAAGCGGTCTAGCGCATCAGACTCAAGTTCTGGCGGCTGAGTCATTGGGATGTGGGTTCGAGTCCCAGCCATGACACTTGTCCTTGAGCAAGACACTTAACTACAATTGCTTCTGTTCACCCAGGCAATGCAAGGGGTGTTAGGGTATACTGTGTGGGTAGAGATAGTTCTTGTGAAAGATTTAGCTTAGTGCGCTACATATTGGCAGTGCATTTAGCTGTGTGCTCCCCAAAGGAGCTGAGATAAAATGGTCCAATTATCTGAGTAATAATGTTCATGCGCTTTGAGTGTCAAAATCTATGGATGCCAATGCTATATAAATGACCACGGGCTGGCACCTGACTATATTACCGAATTATTGATTAGCCATAAGCCGATCCAGTCACTAAGATCTAGTAGCAAACTTGTCCTGAAACCTGCCATTACATCAACATCGTATGGCGATAGAGCATTCTCAGCCGCTGCTCCCAAACTTTGGAATGAGCTCCCAATGTCCATAAGGTGTGCTAATTCATTAGATGTCTTTAAGAATATGCTGAAGACCCATCTTTTTATCTGTAACTAAAACCTTCTCCTAGATTGTGTATAGTTTCTGTGTGATTTTCAGCATTAAGGCATTTTAATCTTTTTGGCTTTTAAATTTGTAATTTTTAATAAGCGCTTTGAGGAATGTTTATTCATATTGCGCTATATAAATACTGTTTTATTATTGTTATTATTATTATTATGATTGTTAAGTGAGACCACACTGGCTCTTTTCTGAGTGAAAACTCCTCACAAAAGAGATTTTACACATGGTTTTATAATCTGTTAGTTTACTAGTTATAGTAACTTTTTTTCATTTTCACAGACCTTATTGTTGTAACGATTATTTTGTTGTTAAACCAACTTCGTTTACATGTATGTTGAGTATGGAAATTAATTAACTAATGAATAGAATGGAATTAAATTCCAACAACTATAACATTATTTTGTTTTGAATCTTTTTTTTTTAATAAATATAAAGTAGTAGGTTTCATGGGTTGAAATCAGGAACCCTTTTTCCATATATATACTAAATATTTATGGGTTTTGTTCGATTTTAATGCAACAAAATTGTTAATTAGCCTGACAAACGCAGAGTCTTTCTCAAAGCATTCGAGAAAGACTCTGCTAGGGTTGAAATGTAAGGCAATTAACAATTTTTGCATTTATACCATAGGTCCTTAGGGTTAATAAGCAGTTTGCGACAACTAATTTCATTTTCTCGTTATTGTGTGTTATAGATGTGTGTGTTGGAGAGAGAATACTGTCTTAGCTGGGAGCTCCTCAGGGAATCTACTCGTATGGGACATGGTCAAAGCACAGTTGACTGCTAGCATACCTGGCCATGAAGGTAACACCCCCCCCCCCAACTCCCCCAAACCACCCACCCATTCACCTCAAATTATGTAGTTTCTAGAATTCTATAAACAAAGCAATTATGTTTTATTTATGTTTTACTGATGCACTATTTACTCAGTATTTAGTACTCTCCTGAGTCATGTGAAAAAAATATTTTGGTTTGGCTGGTAGTCTGTTTGTGCTAAGCCAGATTTTTCTATGCTAAGCAACTTTTATTGCTTAACTGCTCAAAGAAATAGGGTCCTGGTCATTTTATCTAAAAACAAAACTGTCTGTCGCATGTTCATGTTGTGCACCAGTGACAGACTTGCCATAGAAATGTACTAAAAGTTCAATTATTTTTTAATTCTCTTCCTGTAGGTGCTATCAGCTGTGTGCAGTCTACCAGTGATGGTCACACAATAGTGACGGGAGGAGCTGATAGAAAAGTCATAGTATGGAAGGTCAGGTGACCCTAATCTGATGAGGTCAGAGGTCATTAGAAGCAGTTGGTTGTGAAGGACCATTAAGAAGTGATGCAATAAATTAATGTGTAAATCATCACATTTTAAGATTATTTGTTATAGAGTTTTCAGATTTCACAATAAAAGGCTATTGTACTTAGGTAATTAATGTTACGATTTTTTCTCAACATATCAAAATTTGGTAAACATAATTCTACAAATTATTGGAGGAAGAAAATCATATTTAACATGTTTTTGTAAAGGCTTTCTAAAAATGAAACCAAGCGGTGGATTTTTTTTTAGGCCTAAACAATTTGCAGGCGTAAATCAGGCTTCACACCTGAATTAACTCATAGTAGTAAATGTTCCAAGTCGAGCTTCATTGGCTGTTAAAGCCACATTGGTAATTGTCAAAGACCAGTCTTCTCACTTGGTGTATCTCAACATATGCACAAAATAACAAACCTGTGAAAATT
>JAUELU010000053.1:3154368-3167757 GCA_032357145.1 Evasterias troschelii | reverse complement strand
AGAAATTGAATTGTTTCAGAAATTGAATTGTTTCAGAACAAATTCTTTGAAAAGTTACCCAAACACACAAAACTTTAGGCTAATCCAAGCGGGCAATCGCCGCCATTGCTTGGACGCTGGCAGCAA
The DNA here is from genome assembly GCA_032357145.1 of Evasterias troschelii. Lineage (NCBI taxonomy): Eukaryota > Metazoa > Echinodermata > Asteroidea > Forcipulatida > Asteriidae > Evasterias > Evasterias troschelii. The sequence goes on along the minus strand of JAUELU010000053.1, from coordinate 3,167,631 downwards.
TTTATAAGTTATGAAAAAGCCTACGGTTTTTTCCATGCTTTCGTCTACAAAACCTTGCACTGCCAGCATCCCAGAAATGTTGGCGGGGCCAGCAGCCTTTGCACGGCTTAAAAAGATTGGTCTATAGCAGATTTAAATAAATGCACTATATACCAAATGCCTGGCGCAACTGCAGACAGCAACATGATTTAACTTACTTTCCACTCAACCAAAAAGGTTAAGTTTTTGTTTTTACAATGTTTTCAATATTAACATATGCAGTAGTAGCTACATTTCTCGCACAAAACAAACGTTTATGTTTTGTATTCATTCTACCAGACTATTTAACTGAACAAGTTTAGTCAAAAATCACCCGGCTGTGCAGAAAATATTGCTCAGCCAGTTTTACTCTTCAAGCCAAAATCAGCTCAAAAACCTTACCCTCTCTGGTAACCTCATACTACTAGGCAAGACTTTTTCTGCGCTAAGCAATTTTTGTGCTGGCCAGCTTTCTAAAATTGAGCCCTGGGCTTGATTTTACAAAGCACTAAGGTTCACCTTAAATGTAGGGTTGAAGATTAGTTGTTGTCAACAAAATGCTTATTTCATAGGCAAACCCATCAATAAAAGTCACCAGTGAAAGTTTCTAGAAATGTTTTCCTACAAATCAGCAAACCAAATATACCCTACCTTTAAGATCAATCTCAGCTCTTTGTGATATCAAACCCTGGGCAAAATTTCATTTCTGATTAGCAGAAATGAGCAGGACACCAGTCACATGTAGTTCCTGAAACATTTGGCAGGTAACCTTATTCTGTTAAGCATAATGTTGCTGTGCTCAGCTACTTTTTGCGCTTGAACAGCTATATGAAATAGGGCAAAGGTCAGGAAATATGTAAAAGCACTCACTTGATGTCTCACAGTTGTGACCGATGAAACCCACTGGGCAGACACAGAAGTAGTCTGTGATACTTCCAGAGCTATGGTAGTCATTGAGACACCTTGCACTTTGCTCACAGGGAGGCCGTGTTGAAACTGAGCAGATGTCCAAGTTGGGCTGCGAGACTAGAAATCAACAAATTACATCGTGACAATACATTGTTAGTATTTCAAGCATTTCTTCACTCTTATCCCCAATTCTTTTTCGGGGGAAGCGTTAAACCATCCAAATCTTCAGTGTTTTTTAATAGTAACTTCTTTTAAGAAAACACCACCAGACAAGATGAATGTTATGTCAGGAATTACAACTGGCAAGTTGAAAAAAGGGGGTGATTTGGGGAAAGTTTTCTAGGGAGTGTTGTTTTTCAAAATAATTTTTTTTCAAATTCTTTGTCAAATCATTCTAAACCATTCGTTTACCCTTTCTTCTAGAACACCTCGGACCAGGTCACACACATGCAACCAGCTCCAGGCAATCACCAGGAAGGCAAATCATTCACATTTAAACTTGTTCATAATTTTCTTGGGGATAGTAAGACACGGTATGTAAATTGTCCTGTGTGCAGCTGAGGATTTCAGTGTGCATGCTGTACAGTTGGTTGCTTCCAAGCTGCCTGTAAAAATGTTCTCGCCTGACAAGGCCTTTTGGGGAAAAGAAAACTAAAAGTATTCCACAACTTTAATAAAGAGCTTTTATGTATTCTTCCCTGAAAACAAAACCCTCAAACCTACCTGAAGCAATGTTACAGTTCATTCCAGTGAAGCCCTGTGCACAGACACAGGTGTACTGCCCGCTAGGATTCTGTCCATCATTGCTATTGTAACTGTTGTAGCAAGTTCCCCCGTTGTTGCACGGTGAGGCTGTGCATCTCTCAAATTGAAGGAGGTTCACTGAAAGAAAAAAAAGAATAGTGACGATGAAGACAAAAACTACAACATGATGTAGAGGCTCATCAGATTTCTATCTAAACTCTATTTTTGGGGTATTTACATTACATCAAAGGCAAAGTATACCTTTGGTTTTTGGAACTGTTTGATTGTTTTAATCATTTATAAATGTAGATATAAACAATAAAACTAACCTTTTGAGATATCACCAGAAAATCTGGAGCCAATATGTCCAAACAGGAAGAATAATTCCCAGTAGGAATACACAATCAAAGAAACATTTCTCAAATTCTAATTTTGGGTCATAAATACTGATATTTTTTCACAAAACCACAAAACTTTGAAGTGAAATGATTCTCAAAATGCTTGATACTATCAAAAGCTACTGTAGGCTTCTAACCAGTAGGTTTTTATTGCCATTCATTTTAAGAGTGATTACCAAATTTATACCTTCCCTCCAAATTCACAGTACTTTGACAATTTGTTCTTTGCATGACACGGAAAGAAATGAGTAGACAATGAAATCGATATAAGAGAAGGAAGAAAAGGAACACAAATACCTGTTGGAGTCTCGCAGTTGAGCCCAAGGAATCCTTCCAGACACATGCAAATGTAGTTTACTGCATCCATGGTATGACATGTGGCTCCATTCTTACAGGGAAAACTGTTGCAAGGATTCGGGTTTACCGTAATAACTGTAACAAATCCATCCGGGAAAAAACCAAGACAACATTTCAATCTAAAAAAAAATTGTTCGCAAAAGAAATCTAGATACTGATACAGGCCCAATTTCAAAAAGCTGTTTGTGCTTGGAAAATGTCTTTACTTATAGCAAAATAAGAAGTGGGGCACCAGATGCAATAATGTTAACTTTATAGGGTGTTGGTAGGTAACCTGTTTCTGTTAAAGCCAATTTTTTTTCTGTGCTGAGCAAGTTTTTGTGCTTACAGGCTTTATGAAACTGGGCCTGTGCCTAATTTCATGGGTCTTACTGTAAGCCAAAAATGTCACCCCTTACGTCAAGCGTATTTCACAGGTTAACAGGGAATTATTGCTTGTGCGCGTGCGTACTCCACTTTACTAGGCATTCTTTGCTTACACAGCTAGCACAGAAATTCTGCGCTTGCACAATGTTCACACAAACAGCGAATCAATATTTGAGCAATTCTCATGCAATATGTTCCGTTATGAATCCCCAGCTTAGTTCTTCCCTATATCTTTGTCCTTTGCACTCACTCAGTTCACAGTTGACGCCGGTGTGTGTCATGGGACATTGGCAGGAGTAACTCGCACAGTTTCCAGCCTCGTTCTGACAGCGACCGCCATTCTCACAAGGGTTCTGTTGGCAGGGATTGGCGATTGCTAGTAGGATAAAAAAATGAAATCAATTTTTTTAATACTAATAAACCAGTGGTGTCTACTCATGTAATTTAATGTATACTAACTATTTTGTTCCATTCAGGAACATACCCCAATAGCCCTTGGGGAGGGTAACAACATTGATATAAATAACATAGGATAATAAACGGAAGTGTTTACATAGTAGTAATGCGAAAAACATTGATTAAATAATACACATAATTTCAATCGTTTTGCCTCTCTTTCAGTTCATTAAACATGAAGATATATTTTGCAACGCAAGTGACAATTATGAGAGAATAATAATAATTGAGATAATAATAATAGTAACAGATATACACACAGTTTCTCTTGTATTATAAGTTTAAATACAAATTATGAAGATAAATACCTTATAACCTAATCACACAAGCGCTCGTGGAATGCGGAAAAGTATATCGCTTATGAGTCCCATATACAACGAGTTGGCCTGGTTGGATATGGGACACAAACGCGCTATATTTTTCCGTATTCCACGATCGCGTGTGATAACTTATTTTTCTTCAAGCAAACTTGACACGCAGTTAGAACACACAATACGCAGGGTGTGATATGGGCCGTGCAATATAAGTTTATATCACATTTCTTGTTGCTATGGATCGACCAATCAGAATCAAATATTCAGGCCTGCTTGAAGATAATTCCCTTTTTTTTTTCTCAAAAGGTACACAAAGCTATGTTCGGATTTTTGAAATCCATTATATCACAAAGAAACTTTCCAGAAACTTTGGGTCATGAACAATAAATGTACAGGGTTCTTTTACCTGTGCTACACAACACACAGGTCCTACAGCTTTACAAACCATCCAAAGGAATAATCGATAATGGTTAAGTGTATTGCTCACGGACACAAGTGTCAAGGTCGGGACTCGAACCCACATTCTGTGGATCAGAAACACCAGAGCTTAAGTCCCACTCTCTGTTTATTAGGGCCAGTTCATTTACTTGTAGAAACTATAAGTTTTCCCGAAGAAGCACTTAATTAGAGGGGCTCCAAAGGACAAATTTAGTTTAGTGATCCACTCATTTTCAAATAGATAGAGTCCTAATGAAACTTGGGGATAAAATTTGCAAGTCTCTAACCTCCCGTCAAAATGGCGTTAAATGCCCTTCAATGCAATTTTGTCAAAATCCTAAAACATTTGGTGAATTCACTTTTCAGATACCCATATGGTCTGTACATTTTTTTACAGAGAATTTTCATTCCTTCCTGAATTCTGATAATTTCTTCAACCAAAACAGTTTTGAATATGAGCTCATTACTGGTGCAAAAAAAAAAACTCTTCAGAATGTGCAGACCAATTGCTGTCCAATGGTGTTGCAGTAAAGAAAAATTCTCTGCATAAAATAAAATATAATTTTACACCACTTTAACACAAAGTTTGAGACTTGTAACTTTTTCCTTACTTTCAAGAAGACACAATCCATTGAAAAATTAAGGCATCACAAAACTCAGTTTGACCTTTGAACCCCTCTTTATATTATTCAATTTATATCATTTCTCAATATCTATACTAGCCGGAACAAACTTTTCACAACTATGAACCTTTTGGAAACAATATATGGATATACTCACGAACTTCACAGTTGAAACCGGTGAAGCACCCCACACACATGCAAGAGTAGGCAAGACAGTTACCCTGAACAACGGTACAAATTCCATTGTTGTTGCATGGGTTTACACCACAAGCATCCCGTTCTGTGTATAAAAAGGAAATAAAGCATCAATCAAGAACCTTAATCGTCGGTCCGGTATAAAGTAATTTGACTACAACTCAAGACATCAGGAGAAAATGGTAATAATAATACCTAAGACTAATTTCACAAAGCACCAAGATTCATCTTAAGATGAGTTGTCAGTTCTGCCATAGTGATTTGTATTGTGACATCACACTTTGCTTAGCAGTTAAGAGTAATTTGCAGTTAAGATATATGTACATATATTTATTTTGATACTGCGAAATTGCCCCAAACCAAAAAAAGCCGATTTTGATAAGGGGTTACAAGAAAAAACATATTAAAGATGAAAATAACTCAGGGGAGCTGAAGGTTGGAGCTGAAGGTAGGAATTGATATTCCTTTAACAGTGTAAAATTGTTAAGCAATTGAGAGTGATTTGCAGTTAAGATCTTTATTTTTTTAATATTTTTTTTTTACTGCAAGTTTGCCCTAAACGAGACTTCAAGCCACTCTTGATTAGGGGGCTACAAGACGAAAGTAACGCAGTGGAGCAGAAGGTAGGAATTGTTATTCCTTTTAAAACAGTGAAGATTGTAGGACGGAGGGAAACATGCACCTGGCAAGGAGTTCCAACTTGGCTGCTGGGCCTGCCCTAGTGAAAAATAATTAACCCTTTCGAAAAAAGAAAGAAAACAAATTCAAAATGATGAGAGGTCAACTTACGCTGTTCACACCATTGGCCAGTGAAGCATCCACTACAAGTGCAAGTGTACTCGTTGCAGGAGAATTGATTCATGGGGGTTTCTTGGCATACACCTCCATTCATGCAGCCATTACTTAGGCAGGAGGCAACAGCTGCTCATCGGTGAGAAAAAAACAGATATACAAAATTCAAAAATTTTGGAAAAGAAACAAGAAAGGGAACTTAGCAATTCATTTTTGTGATATTCTCATTTCAAAATAGACAAAGTCTTCATGTGAGTGGGGACAAATTACAAGTCTCCAACCTCATGTTAAAATGGTGTAACTTGCCATTGTATTTGATAACGTTCAAGTGCAAAATTGGTCAAATCCCAAACATCTGTTGACATCATTCTGAGAAAAATTGATCTCTACACTTTCTTATGTTTTGGTTCATAACTGATTTTCAATAATATTCAATCAAAACATCCCTAAATTTGACCGAGAATTCCTCCTTTGACTGTAAAGATCCATTAGTTGTTGAATTCCAATGATGTCAAGTTTCAAATATTGCTCTGAAAAAGTCAGTTATGAACTAAAACATCCCAGTACAAAAATGTACAAACCCATTTTCTCAGAATAACGTCATCAGATGTTTTGGATGTTGACTAATTTTGCACTGGAAGGTTATCGAATGCAATGGCAACTTACACCAATTAACTCGCATGAGGACTCTATCTATTGCAAAATGAGAACATCACACAATTTGATTGATCTTTCCCCTTCCTCGTTAAAAAATGGGTGTCCATATTTAGATGAAATCTTCTTTCTAGCCTATTTCACCCCACTGCTGGAGAAAAGCCTCTTCACCAATTCTCAATTTATCCTGAGCTGTCTGTTGTCGATCAAATCCCCATGTTCTTTAGTTCATCTGTTCATGGTCTGACTTATCGCCTTCTTTTTTTATTCGGTTTCTTGGAGTACAATCGTTTGTTTGAAATGCATGACAACAAACACATGCTTCTTAAAATGTTTCTGTGAGATTTGTTTTACAGGTTTTTGGTATGTTCAGTTATTTTTATTTTTCAAAGATGAAAACATCCAAGGTTTTAATAACTTTAAAGAGGTAGTGATAGCTTTAAAGTGATACATCTAAAAAACGTTTTACCATCTCTTTAAAGATTATGAAAGTGTAAAATGTAAAAATTTCAACACTTTTGTGCTTCAGCAAATCTTGAGGCATCAATAACAAAATTGAAAGTGACAAAGAACATAATTCAAAAGGGAAAAAGAGAGTTGTATTTTCTTACGGACGGTACAGAACTGTCCAGTGAAACATGGCGGGCAATGGCAGGTGTATTGCATGCAGTCTGGGTTTGAAGCACAAACAGCTCCATTTGAACACTGGTTGTTCTCACAGCTGTCCACATCTATTGGGGGGGGAAAAAAAGTTGACGATGATGAGGTGATATTTGAGAGGCAGTTAAGAAGTCTTAATTGTTATTGCTTTCGAACAACTTCTTGACAAGCTCCACCAAATTGGATACTTCGGGGCCAGGAGTGTCATTTTATGACAGACATGGCGCATTATTAAATATACACTGTTATTATGAGTAAATATAATGCTTGGATAATGTACCTGCACGCATACAATAAAGACTTTCAACACGTTGTCTATGATAATAATAATAACAATAATAGTGGCTTTCCCTTAAATAGCGCAAAATTCTGTCAACAGTGCACTCAACAATAAGCAAAAATGAAGGTAAAGTTGCACAGATATTAAAACAAAATAGACTGACTTACTGTTTTCACAGAATGTGCCAAAGAAGCAGTCTGGGCACTCGCATTGATACAGAGTACATGAGCCTGCAAACGCGACACAGTTACCACCGTTCCGACAGTTGCTGTTTTGGCAAGCATTAGTAGCTGTTCAAAAATAACAAGAAACCAACAAACATGTGTAAGAATCAGTTTGTGGGAGTGTTGTGATGGCCAAGTGGTTTAGTTCTCCGGACTCAAGTCCTGGTGTTGTTGGCAGCACAGTGTGGGTTCGAGTCCTGGTTGTGCACGTGCGCACTTCAGCAAGGCACTTAACAATAAAAGCTTAAAGCCGTGTGTTGTCTAATGCACGTAAAAGAACCCAGAACATTCCGTGTGACAGAAAAGCTTCTTGCCCCAGTGTTTCAGACTTCCATAGTGGGGGCTTTAATGGTTCACATAATCGTTATATCTTAACCAAATCCATCCCTTGCTTGTTTCTCTTTGTTCCACTGCATTGAGTAACTCATTGGTACTTCATGAGCTACATAAGGCCCCCCATAATATTTATAACCAGTTACATAGCATCAATCACTTTTGGAAGATAATAATTTTCACTAAACACATCCATCCATCCATAAGACTGTCATCAAGTTCAACTCAGGTGATCTAGCTTTTGTGAGCACTACAACAAATGTAATTGCCAAGGGGTTGAGTCCCTTACTATATGCACCATCACATATCGACAACTCCCTGTGGAAGTGCAATCATCATCTGATCCCCTCAAGTATCATTTACATTACACTTAAGTTTGAAAGTGTCAAAAAGCTGCAGTTCAAGATGCACACACAAAACCAATAGGCATTGAAATATATATGTGCTCGAATCAATTTTTGTACAAGACAGGGGTCTGTAAATGCTTCGTAATGACTCTGAAAATTAATGGCAATACAAACTTACTTGTTAAGAAGTAGAGCAGCTTTGGGTAGTATCATGAATTTTGAGAAACTTTTAACTTCGAAGTACTACGGTTATGGAAACATAAAGTCACTTTTCATTCCCCAAAATTTGAATCTGAGAAGCGTTATGGCCAGACTGTGTATTCTTGCGTGGAAACATTTAGTCCGGTTTTCCTGTGACATCTCAAAAACGCGACCACCTTTTGAAGTGAAACTTTCACAGGTTAGTTTTATTGTATATACCTACATTTATATAGGATTAACACCTTTATCCAAGAATTGAAGAAGACCAAAAAAAAGATGAATTCTTACCCAACTGGCAATGGTCTCCTGAGAAGCAACTTGGGCATACACATTGGTAAGCCGTATTTGATACTGGTACGCAGGCTCCGCCATTCATACAGGGCTGGGACAAACATGGATTCGCTGAAGGAAAAAAACACAAGTACTTTTTGTAATTGATCAGGTACAGTGTTCCTATTTGTTTTTGTTTACCAAATTACATTCAGTATTCCTATTTTATAACAGCTTAATTCCCTTGAGATTACTACAACAAAATTCTTAATTTATCGCCCCATTTTCTTTCTAACCAAGCGTTTTTGTGTTGATACGTATTTCACATTTACATCAAGTGGAACATGAACTCAATCTTTAGGATTAAACTGCTAGCAATCTAAAACCCCAAACTCAAAAACTCTGTACATCTGCGACTCTGTACATCTGCTGCCAGCTTCCATTTTTGAAACAGCCTGAATTTTTTTAAAACATACCCTCAGTGACTACTACAGTAAAACTGCAAGTGACAGAGTTTCCAGCGACATCAGCGAATCGATACATCACAATGGTGCTCCCCAAGTTGAAGAGGTCACCCGGATTCATGTTATTTGACACAAGCGTCACAGTGCCAGAGTTGTCTGTGGCTGTAGGCACCTCAAAGTCCACTCTAACTGGAGCAGCACCAGCAGGTATGTTTATCGCAATGTCGGCTTGGCAGTTGGTCAAAACTGGATTTGTTACGTCCACTACAAAAAAGAGCCAAAAAGAACACACATTTGTATGACAAAGTACAAGGCTGCAAAAATAAACTGGAAAAAGAAAGTAAAACTTTAAAAATTGTAGTCTGAATGGTTACGAGCACAAAGACACATATGGTTTAAGAGCTCATACATAATCAACATAGTAGATAATCTGAAACTAGATGGCTGTGATTCTGACCCTATGAGGCAAAATATGCACCTTTTTTAACAAGGCTATGTTTCAATGCCAGAAAACCCTTTTCTTATTGATTATTTTGTGTGTGTGATATTTGGTGACGTAGGTAGAGTTCTATCATTGTTCAAGCCTTGTGGTTAATTACTTGATATTTGAAACAAAAACATGCTTCCTTTTAAGGTGATCCCACTGCTGCTGCTTTCCAGGTTGTATTATTAACTTGGTGTAATCCCTGGCTATACAGCAGTTAGAGGTTGAACAGCTTCTGACTGGCAACCTCAAACAAATATATCGGCAAAAGCAGGGCGACCGCCAACATAAGGTTAGATAGCTCAGATTGTAGAGCGACGGCATGTTATTCCGGAGGTCACAGATTTCAAGTCACTTTTTCTTTACTCAACCCAAATGTAAATCATTGCTTGCAACAAAATGTTAACGCTTACCTTGACTAATCACTATGTTGAAATCACAGCTGGCAACATTGTTACTTCCATCTTGGTATGTGTAGGTGACACGGTTGGAGCCCACCCGGAAGAAATCGTTGGGCTGGCTGGTGCTTGACACCAGGGTAAAGATCCCTGCATTATCTGATACGGTTGGCAAAGCCCAGGAGACTGTTCGGCCACTTGTACCAAACGGAATTGTGAATGTTTGGTCTGCAGGGCAGTTAACTACTGGGGGTATTCCATCAACTGCAGGGGTAGGGATGGGGGGGGGGGGGGGTGTATAAAACAAATTACTTCTATAGTCAGGTACAAATAATAGGTAGAACAAAAAAACTTCTACGTTCCTTATCATCAATCTTGTAAATATCTCGTTTGCACTTCCACACATTTCCCAAGACCTTATTTTTTTAATGAAACAAGGACAACAAACACTTTTCAAAAAATTTCTCTGACCGATGGTAACAGTTACCAAGCAAAAATACGACTCTCACTCTACGTAGGGGCTCTTAGATCAAAGTCTGTTTTGTGATGCACCCATTTCCAATTATATCCAACCTTATGAAATAAAAGAAAATCAAAACTGCAGGTTTCTAACCCTAGCATTAAAATGGTGTTAAATACCATGGTTTGCTTGACACCTTTCCAGTGTGAAGTTTGTTAAGATCCAACAACATTCAATGATGTCACATTTCAAATATATAAGTCTATGAAGAAATTTATGAAGAATACTTTTAGTTCATGCCTAGGTTTTTTTCTGTTTTTTTTTCTCAATCAAATCAATGTTTTGATGTTGATCTTATTACCAGCATAAATTTCCCTGTGGGAAAGTGCAGACTTTTTTAATGTTGACATCCAATGGCATCATGTTTCAAATTTCATTCTGAAAGAGTACCACATAAAATGACATTTTGCTGTATTTTAGCGTTGAGGTTGGATACTTGTTATTTGTTTTCCACTTTCATAAGGACTGTTGAGAAAAAATATGTGCATTTTACAACTGAATTTGACCTTACAGCGGCCCCTCTATAAATAAAACCTTCATTGTCCGACATATCCAAAAACTTTGGTGGCACGGATAGCAGGTGCGTAAAATGCTTGCCTCCCACCACAGTGGCACTGTTTTGATTCGCACTGTTACCCTGGTTCGATTTCCACTGTGGCCGTAGTTTGATTCCCGTATAAGGCCATATGTGAGTAGAGTTGTGAGTTAAGTTCTCTCAAATGCCAAAGTTATTTTACTTCAGTTCCTCTTGTTTTCTTCCCTCCGTACAAATCAAACATTTTTTATCTCAAGCTGTGCTCCGTGGTTATCTATGGGTTCAATGGATGGCTGCCAAGGGTGCTCTTGTACACCTGCAGCTTGGAACACGTTCTTCGCAAGTCAGCCTCTCAGATGCGAGCAAGAATGATTACCCTCCCAAATTATCATTATTTGTATTCAAAAACTTACCAACGGTGATAACGAATTGACACATTGCCTGGTTGCCGGCCTGGTCTGTGGCTGTGTAGCTTATAGTATGACTTCCAAAGATAAATTGAGAGTTTGGAACTTGGGACGGATCTGAGGACAGGGTCACAACTGGTGGAACTCCGGTGTTGTCAGTAGCTGTGGGACTCGCCCACATTACCTGTGCACCATTCTCAGAGCCTGAAGTCACCTGTTGGTTTATATCATCGGGGCACGTGATGACAGGAGGAACACCATCCACTGCAAAGAGTAATAAGTGAGACAACGATGAGAAAGAAGAGTGAAACGCTCAATTGTAGATGTGTGAAGTAAAATAACCAAAAAACAAATGAGGAAATAAGGGCCCAAATTCATGGCTATGCTTATCCTAAGCAAAGAATTGGCACTTATGGAAGCAGGGAATTCTGTGCTTACGTCAAGCAAATTTCATGGGCTGGAAGGGAATTTTTTCTTGTGCGCGTGCGTACTCCAAGTTATTAGGCATTATTTGCTTACACAGCTAGCACAGAAGCTCGACGCTTGACCTGTAAGCGAAGAATTGTGATCATTAGTGCAGAATTCGCAGGTAAGCAGAGCCATAAACTTGGGCCCTGGTAGGGACTGAAAACCCAAATTAACACGCAAGGCTCCAAGAGTCCACAGAGGCAAAAAGTAGGGAAAGAAACTACTGAGCCAAACTGATGCCCTCATGGCAGAAAACCAAAAAGGTGAATGTCTTGGCAGAGGGGGCAGGTGCTTGTAACCTTACCTTTAATTAATAAAATTTTTCCCCTTTTAATTGCAACCTAATTTCTTGTGAAAACTTCTCTTAATTGTGTTTTGATTCAAGAATATTTTATGTCTACAATCATATTCAGATCCCCAAAATATCTATTCTACTTTTCATCACCATTAAATGTATTATTTTTTGTAAAAAATATAACACCTTTTTTAAGGAATTTTCTCAAATCATGCATGGATTCAAGACCTCTGCATGTTCAGATCCAACAGTTTTCCTTTCTACTCTTCATAGGAATTTTCCCTGACTAACCAACCATCGTTAAAGACACACTTATGGAAAGAGAAAGTTGTCGACTTGAAGAAACTGTGAGCCGCAAAGTACACTAGCTACGGAATTCAAGTTGAGTGAATTTTGACAGTGAGTAGGCTTTTTGTCACTACCTGCATAGGCTTGAGAAGACAAGTTTTAACTTGTTCAACCCTTTCAACTCGGGCCCATGTAAAAGTGGTCATCTTTGACTGATAAAATAAACAATTTAAAATGACCGCAACTGTTTTTCCAAACCTCACCGGAGTTCAAAAATTACCTACAAATGCAGCCCTGTATGTTAGATTTATAATGGTGTATAATGTTAACAGCTTTCTGAGAAATATAAACCAGTCTTTGTTCCGGGGGTGCCAGTCAGAAGTCGGAAGCCAACTGAAAACTTGTATGGCTCGAAGTAGATCTTGAAAGGGCGAAATACTCAAAAAACCAAAAAACCCACAAGCAAGGTATTGCTCTCATACATACAACAATAATACAAAGTGTACAAACAAAGGAAAGCATCAACTATTTGTACCGACCTTCAACAATAAATACTGTGAAACTGCAGCTCATTCTGTTGTTAGCAGCATCCCTGTAGGTGTATGTTACTGTGTTTGTTCCAACTGGGAGGAAGTCATTGGGATTGTTAGTACTTGAATCCAAGAAGAAGGTTCCAGAGTTGTCCATTACCGTTGGAAGTTGCCAGGTCACCTGCCTGCCACTTGATCCAAACTGGACCTCAAAGGTCAGGTCAGCAGGGCAGTTAACCTCAGGTGGTGTTCGGTCAACTGAATTTAGACAAGATAAAAGCAAAAAGGAAAAAAT
>JAUELU010000053.1:2870081-2880155 GCA_032357145.1 Evasterias troschelii | reverse complement strand
CACTAAACTTGAATACAATGGGCTAAACTGCTTTGCTATGAAATTCTCTTGTGATATAACCAAATACTAATTATCAAGAGATCATATTTACCCTTGCAAATGTGTTCAATAGACGTTTGTCAAAGTCGTCAGTCACACGCCCTCCGTATTGAATCTCACCAATCATGTAGCGCACTGTCAACCATGAAACACCCTGCAAGATTAACATAGAAAACATAATAGCATTTTATATAAACTACTGCTGTCACCACAAGAAAAGGGGAAGAACAAGTAAAGAAAACAAACATTACTTAACCCTCAAGTGCTCAAGAGACACTTAATTACATCATTACAAATTAAATCCTGCCAGTTGACAACTGGCAATGCTTATCTCAATATACTGGCCGTACTGGTTCAGATGTGTTGTTGTGTATACAATGCTTGACGTTTACTGAATCAAGCAAAACCATGAAGTCGCATTGCACATGAAGCAAATAAACACTTAAAATCCAAAATCTGTTGGAAATTGCCTTGCTGCTTATGTGCATACTGGATCTTTATTCAATTAAAGATTCACATTAACCTATTTCGATTGGAAATTGTGAAGTTGCAGGGGTTTATTTTAGGTAGCTCCATACGAGTATGTAGCAGATCTAAATCAACTAGCCACCACTAATATCACATGGTTTGCTTGACCTTGTGTTTCTCAAATTTTTGCTCATAGGTTTAGGAGATTAATAATTTTGACCCTGTTATTTAGTGTGATGTAAGGGACCCATAATAAGTTGTTGCTATTTCCCGTGGACTCCATTTATTGGAAAGATACAACTCAATATTTCAGAGTACCTTTAAAGTGCCACCCTTTATATGAAACTATTAACAGTGTACAAAGATCCATCATGAGTGGCAAGAAATATTATTACTATTCAGATACCACAATATACTGTTCTGTTAGTCCTTAAGAATTGAGTTTATAAAAGTGATCTCACCTTCTTGATGTCCATATCATCCAAGTGATTCTGCATAAACTGAACTGTTGCTGTAAAATCAGCCGAATTAAACTCATAAGGGATGTTCCAGCCCAGAGGACCAAATTTCCTTCTTTCCTGTTTCCAAATAAATACAGAAAGAGACAGTTTTACAGATCCAAACATTTAATTATTGCATACTTGAAGCCATGCTGACACTAACATCTATTAATTTGAGGTTTTGAGTGAACTGACCTGAACTACTGTATGTAGTACTGCAGTAGCATACAGCATTGGTTTCCATTGTGGCATATTAGACACGTCTAGTTGATCCTGAGATATGCCAGCATATGTACGTTTCAATCCTGCCTTAACACCTTGAGGTGGTTCATTGGTGAACTTGATACACATCTACAATCAATCACACAGTGTCTTTAATATCAAACAGCTCAGCAGATGATTCAATTTCATTTATTAATAAGATTGAATGTTTTGACCACATGAAACTCTTTTCTCACCTGTAATAAGCTTATAGGGAAACTGTTGTGAACTTCAGTTGTCATCCACAATCGGAATTGGTCATGTACATTCTCTGTCTCAACAACAGTGTCCATGACTTCCCCAAGGAAGGACAATGACAAGTGACAGTTTTGCAACATGACCCAGCCTCCATTGGCCTGAGATTGACTCATGAGACGACGGGCATGAACTTCTTGACCCTGACCCATGGATATAGATCTGCATTCAATCTTCTTCTTCTTAGCTAAGGATTCAATCATGCTGGTAGGGTCACTACCCATGGATAAGAAGCAGATAAGTGGGGTTCGATTCTCAGATTCCTCCCATGTTGTCTCTAGATCCAGAATAACACCCTCTGCATAACGTTCACCAAGGGAGTCAACTGTGGCAACAGTGAATAGTAAAAATAGATAAGAATTCAATCACAACTTTTGAAGAACAACTTTACCAAATCTTACTGCAGTGAGTTCAAATCATATCAACACTTACCAATATATTTTCTTGCCTGTGGAAGTGTCCTATCCGGACACCAGGATCTTATAAGGAGCAACCTCTTAAAGACGTCAAGAGAATTCTGGTATCCATCTGGGATAGGTTCATCCTCAGGTGCCTCTTTATCAAACCAGTGCTTCCATTGCTTCTCATTACGTCCAATCTGCATGGAAATCAACTCAACTGTAAGTTTATTGGACTGATTAGAGCAAAGATTGTTTAAACTCGACAGTGTTTAAACTCCATGGTAGATATCTTTTAACTTTCAAGCAGCAATAGAGAAAGAAAAGGCAGAGTGAACTTGACATTTGCTAAATGACCATTTGCTAAATGACAAATGAAAGAAATCAAATTATTGTGGACCATTGACTTGTAAGTAATTGTCTACCTGGTTGAGGATGTCACTGAAATGTTTGAGTTTACTGAGTTCCACTAAGTTGAGCCATGTAATGTCTAAAATCCACTTGCTTGTTTTAGGAGGGCAGGCTTTCAGATCAAGAGATGCTCCACCTGTTAATAAAATCATTAAAATAGTCAATTACCAACAGGTATACATGAAAATGTGTTGTCAAAAAATGCTCAATTTAAACCTTTCATGCAGTATTTAAAAATCACTAATAAAGGTGCATCTATAACTTCATTGACATCATGGAATTGTGTGGCGTTCGATTCAATTAAATTGACTGCAAATGCAACTACATAGTTGGACATGTCATTGAGACATCAGATCTGATAGTCACGGTTAAATACAATTATTCTGAAAAACAAAAAACAACCATCAAGTTCATAACTGATTTCAAAATTGTTGAAATCAAAAAATTGTTGATCTCATCTATTGCCATACACTCCACTGACTGAATAAGTAAAAGTTACTGCTTTAAAATTTGAAACTAGAATAAGAACGAACCCTTAATGAGTGTGCTGAACTCCTCAGGTTTAATCTTGCCAGCTTGAAGGTCAACTTTCAGAGTCAGTAAAATTGTAAACATCAATTTATCGCTCTCATACAGACCACGTGCAGCATACTTGAAAACAGCATACGTCATGTAATCAATGATATTAGTGATACGCTTGCTTGTAATTGGGCTCTTGATTGAACTGTGGATGGAGATAATGCAATTATATTTGTACGTCAGTAAATTACCTAAATACAAAGATCTGTGTAATCACTGGGACTGATACTTCTGGAGACAATTGAGGCAATCACCTCCATGCCTACTGCATCTTGAAATGTTAAAATACAAAGGTAAGTTTTCTACATACAGGTGCCATTTACCTTACCCTTATAAGAACAAAGTATCAGGTCTATTATCATTAGTTACAGATATAGAGACACAAGGGCACTCTACCCATTCATAATACATACAATGAAGAAGACAAAAGAAAAGTACAGAGAGCTTCCAAAAGACTTACTTTGCCATGGATATATCAAACAGACCCAGGAACTGCTTTAGAGAGGTCTGGTACATCACATTCACCATGCTCATCTCTGTAATCAAGAAGTACAGGATACTACCTCTGTTGGCCACTGTGGAAAAGAAGAGACATCACTAAATGTTTGATGACAGTTTGCAAACCTTCAAATGCATGATCTGCTCTCTACTTCTCTAGAAAGAATACAACTCCTAAATCCCATACAGTGCAAGACTTACCTGGTCTAAATTCCTCCCTGGCTGCATTGATCTTAACTTCAGTCTCTGCAGCTACCTGTAGTTTTTGACTGACTTCTTCTGCTGTAGTTTTGGTGTTAGACAGTACATTAATCAGAGATTCGTCGTCTACCAATGAGCCTTGTGTACTGGTGAGGCGATACAAGAGATTGTCCTCTAGTTCTTTCATCTTGCGTTTGTTACTTGTCACGTCTTCAACCAATTTGGTTCGCTCTGCTTCAAGTTCCTTCAAAAATGAAAAGCAAGTTTGGTAAACAAAAAGCAAAACATTTATTGTAAAACAGTTTCTTTGATGCAACAGCTTTTCATCCACTACTTGACATTAAACCTTTATTTCACGCTAACATGTACAAGGTATACATGTACAAGGTACATACATTTTAACTTTTCAGAATTAACACACATTACATGATTTTGATATTATTGTATACATCCTGTGAGTGTGTAGGGAAAGAATGCTTACCCTAAAGACAGAGTAAACTGATCAGGTGATCATTACATAAATCAAGTTGTTAAACCATCTGTTTGGATAACATCATGTATACCATGATCACAGTACTATAACTTACATTTTTTTCAGTCAAGATAACGCGACCGAGGAGTTGATCCTCTAGACCCTTCATTGTGACAGTGAAATCAATGATGGATGTCTTGGCACTAACTTCTGGTGTGTAGGCAGGATTAGGAAGCTTAGTAGTAATATACAGACGAAAACCATCCATAACATCAACTTCTTTATCACCCACTTTCACCTTCAAAGATAAACATATAAATTCAGCTGTCAGTTTCTCTATAGTCTATAGATTCAAATAAATTGTAAATAATTGATGAAACTCGTGAATCGATGGAAGAAATATCTATAGGTTGTTGGAAAACCAATTTAAATTGGAAATTGTAACTCATTCAACCTAAGTGTAGTTAATAACGAGAAGCTACCTAGATCCAGTGAAAGTAGTAGTCCTGGCCATGGTAGTAGTTAAGCAGGACAGGGTTTTTTTAGAACTGAGAAGTCTCCAGAATTCTAAATAATCTACTCCGCGGCAGTAGAATAAATAACAAGACAAATTCTCAAAGAACAAAATCTACCTAGCAAGTAGATATACACATGGTGTTACCGCAAACTAAATATACATAGATTCCTCACCATGCCAAGTCTCAAATCCCATATCATTCAACCTCATTAGGCTAATTTTTTGATCCCTGCATCAAACAAGAAATACAAAACTTTATGAATGAATGAATCAGACTTTACCTTGAAGGTACTACCACTCTTGATGAAGTTCTTTTCAAGGACATTGTCAAGAGCTGGGTCCAACTCCTCTCCAATGTCTTCAATCATAAGAGGTCTACCCAAAGACAGGGAATCTTCAAGATGTGTTCTAAAGTACTTGTGGTTTAGAGAGGTCAACTGGAAATACACAAAGACAGGCGCCATAAAGGTGTAAGTATTACATTTCTTTGTGAAAAGGTAACAATTTAAGGACAGATTTATAATTATAAACAATTGGCTTTTTTATCTAAAATGTTGTCAAGTAGGTGCCAGTGCAAATTCTCTTGTGTAGGTAGAAAGTAAAAAGAAAAACGAGACACACAGTCAAAATAATGGTTCTGTATGATTAGAAAGCTGGAATTGTGCTAGAAAAATAAACATTGACATCTAGCTCCTACCTAGGAAAGAAATAAATCTGTTTAGTTCTGACCTGCATCTCATTCTTGGCTTCCCTATTTTTGATCCAGATTTTGCCCTGTCCTTGAGGATCAATGAGTAGTGGAAACCTGGCTGCTTTAGTCACAATAATTCCATTCTGAATGGACAGCTCATCATTGGGAAGACCCTGCATATTCCATTCAGCAATCTGAACAACAACAAAAAGGAAAATATATACTTCATACAATGCAAGAAGTATCCACAAATTTCAATGTTGAAATATCCTTTATGCAGAGCTTTGTTTATTTAATTTAGGTTTTACCAGCAAATTTCAGCAAAAATGAATTAAAATTTCTTTTAACATGCATTCCAATTCACTCATTTTCCCCTAATCCACTCAAAATGTCTTTTTAGCTGTAATGCATTCACTTTCGTTTTTTCGAGCACACATGAATTCGTTTTTCTAATTCACATTTGTTTCAGTCACTCTATTTCATTTACCGGCAATCAAGACTACACTTTTACCATTCTTAAGTTGAATTTCTACTACCTTTTCACAACTGATTGAATCAAATTGAACCACATCAAAGTGCAAATGAATTTTTTGCTCGCTCGTTTTTTCTTTTTTGCTTATGGGAAATGATTTCAACTTGTTTGCATTTAAATTAAACGTATTAGTTATGGCTTCCCTAGTAAGCTGACAACAGCTCTATTACTGGCACTTCAGTAACAGTTATAAGAGACAATTCACTTCAATCCTGTGTCTTGTCTTAATTGCAATATTGTTATTTTTGCTTTGTTACCTTTAAAGTTAAAGCATGTACACGATAAGTTTGAAAAGAAAACTAAACCTTTTGCTATAGCCTTGAGATTGTTTGCCCTGATAATTAGGTTGTCCTCTTTACTTCTGCTAATGTTTAGATCATGTCAAATTAGAAGTTAATAAATGTTTTTTAGGAAACAAAAGTTGTTATCGTTAAAAACTTTTAAAACAAATTAATGTTGCTGTTTTCCAGTGCATTTGTTTTCACATGTCATTTTCTGTTTCAGTTTATATTATTCATTTCTTCCTGCTGCACATCTCGGCATACAAGTTTGGCTGTGATAATAAATTCTCGTCAAAATGTCTGCTTTTATAAACTAGGTAAGTACGAATCAAAAAGTACATAATAAAGAATTTGAAATTGAGTGAAAATACTTGGAAAATGTTTGCTCATTGATGAAATTGAATGGTTGACCGCCTCTTTTTACTGCTGGCTTTTACGAAATTGAATGAGTCTTGCAGCCTAATCAAAATCAGTTTTATTTGACCGGTGAATCCTAAACTGGTGAAATTGAAATACTCCTTTTGACTCTTAAATGCTGATTCAATGAAACATTAATTTTCAAATGAATTTGAATGAGCCGGGCGTTAAAGTGAAGGGATTTTTGATGAAATTGGAAAAACCTATGTTAGAATTTCTGCCACAAAAATTGTTTGTTTACCATCAGACATTTTGCTGACTTACCGTTGGATTATCCACCAACATTTCAATCAGATTCAGACCAGAACTGAAGGGAATCTTGCGTGACTTCATCTCCTTCTTCCAATCCATGATAAGTCGAGAGCGGAATTCCTGATTGAATGGACCCTCATAAGACAAGAACCCTGTGGCCAATAAGACGTCGCCAACCAACCTGTTAAACATCAACATCGAAAGAATTAACTTATTAACTAGATTGCTATGGAGGACACAATAGCACACAAAACTGTTACACATTACACAGCTGCTGTTTTATAAAACTGGCATTCAAGTTTCTGTGCGTGTTTAGCGGCAAGCATTTCAACAGACAACATATGCTGATGTATTGTGGTGGATTGTCAAAGTCCCTGTTGTTAAGCTTTGGTGACCTTGGCCAAAAGGCAACAATGAATGAATTATTAAACTCTTTCAATGTATTTGTGTCTGTTTGCCTTTGTCAAAGACCTTTTGCATAAAGACTGATTACACTGTGTTGTCAGAGATAAAAAACCTCTCTCCTAGATGTGGTCTGTTTGACCAGGCATTGGTCAATAATAAGCCGTTTGACCAGGCATTGGTCAATAATAAGCCGTTTGACCAGGCATCGGTCAATAATAAGCCGATATATATTGGTCAGATTGTGCTTCAGAAAAATTATCTGAAAACTTTATAAATCTGCAAATGTGAACGAGAAGTTTCATCGACAAAACAAATTTGAAAGAAAAAGAAAAAAGCTTTTTAACTGAAAAAATACCACACATTTCACATGAAAATACGTGTTCCTCTCCAAAGCATACTGGTTAATAGAAACGTGTGCGCAACTTCAATTGTTCACTAAAGTGTCCAATAAGAATTTCTATACCTTCCAATTGCTGCCTTGAACTCTTTGTTTTGTTGTGTCCATCGCTCTTTCTCACCACCTAGACCATTAATTAGTGCAGAAGCAGCATTCATCTTACGCCTACAATTATCTGCATCATCAAGTAAGTCCTTAACACAAACAATCAATACATAAATTAAGATTTGACAGTATACAATATCTCTCATTCATCTACGTCTACAATTATCTGCTTCATCAAGTAAGTCCTTAACACAAACAATCAATACATAAATTAAGATGTGACAGTTTACAATATCTCCAGTAGGGATGGAAATGAATATAAATCAAAGTCTTTGAACCATGATCCCCTCAGGTAAGGAAACACTTATTCCTAGAGTATTTTAGAGAATAAAATCACCTGTTTCTTCTTCATGGCAGCATCATACTCTGCTTGGGCTGCATCTAACTCTCTCTGTTTCTCATCTAGTTGACCTTGTGCCCTTGCTAGATCATTGTTTGCTACTTCCAGTCTTGCTTCCTGAACAACCAGGTTGGCCTGAGACAAAATATAGACAAAATAGTACACAAGCAGATCCACACAGAAAACATGTAGTAAATTATTACACAGATCTTCATTTAATACAAAAATTATATATTTTTTAATGTCTCATTATAGCACTGACTGGTGTGAAGGCTAATTTAAGTTTTAATCTACACTTACTACCCGTCATGACAGCATTATTTACAAGAAATTTGTTTGAACAAAACATGAGCAAAACAAAAGGAAAAGTAACAGTTACCTTGAGTGGCAAGACTTCCTTGTTGATTGTGAAGAAGAAAGCCATAGCTTTAGTCCATGAGCAAAGGCCTGCAACATTGCCACACACCTACAACACAATATGGTAATACAATCAGTTTCAATATGTCAATTATTTTCCTTTTTGCACAAATATTTAGTTTACTCTTTTAGGTTAATCTGTTACATAATTTACGAAAACAAACATGTATTTTCCATGCTTTAATTCAGTTTGATGTGACTATTTTCAAATACCTTTTTGGCTGTTTCTAAATTGTAGTCCTCCATTTCAAGATATGGTGCTAGAAGCTCAACTGTCTCTCCATTAATGGTGTCTTTGGGGAACGTCAACAGGCCATTCAAGAACCCAGACCCACCCATTAGCTGTAACATAACAAGAAAATCATCAAATCAAACTTAAAAACAACCCATAACTAATTAGAGTCATCAATGATCAGCAACATAAAAACAATTATAACCACATGGAATTTTACAAAGTCCTGAAGTTGGACCTACATTTAGGCTATCTGGTACACAACATGACACTCAATTGTTATTTTTATTTATTCAATAAAATTTATCCAATAAGATTTACTCCCGGCGTGGTTACTATTTGAGCAGGATATCAGTCAGAGATTTGACATGTGATGTGGTTGGTAACCTTATTCTGGTATGCCTAATTTAGTCAGGCTTAGCTGCTTTTCATGTTTAAGCAGCTCTATGAAATGAAGCCCTGGTGTTTACATGCCATTATGAAGACTAATAAATCATCAAGTTATGAAGTATAAATAACATTGTACACTAAGATAAAACAAATGTTGGCTTCTATACCTTCAGAGACAGCCCCCAGGATGGTTTAGGGCTTGGTCTATCTGGATCCAATGATACTGGTTCAATTCTAACTTGGAAGAGTAGCAATGCACAATCCATAATACGCTGTATAAGAGATGGCGGTTTACCAAGCTTGCGTACTGTTGATATATCAGATGGTTTGATGGTATTAAGTGCAGCTTCAGCTTCTTCTAATGCAGGTTTAGCTGCTTCTAACTTTGTCAAGGCGATGGTTTTATCTGCCTGTACATGAAACAAAGAGGATGTATAACTTCAAAATAAAGTAGCACAAGTTTAACAAAACAACAATAACATGAAGTCTGAGTCCTACTTACAGCTATTTCATCCACAATGGCCTGAGCTTTGTCTTTCACCTTCTGCACCTGTGCCTTGACCTTTTCAGCTGCCTGTGCCTTTTGTGTCACTGCTAACAAAACCTGATCAGTAAGAAAAAAAAACACAATCGTGATTGTAGCAATGGTGTAGCTAAGGAATCAGGCTAATAGACCAACTCTGTTTTCAGTGTTTTCTAAATGGCAGCTTCCTGAATTCAACACTGTCGTGAACTACATCAAACAAAAAGGCATATTTTTCCATAAACAGGTCATTTCCTCAAGTTAATATTCTGAGTATAACACGCCTTACAAAGATTCTGCCTTCTAAATGGGTTAGAGGGCGTAACATGATATGTCTCATTTTTACCAGAAAGTCGAGCGAACGCACACGCTATTTACACGAAGTAAACAATTTACTATACCTATGCAACCAATGTACTAGCCCTGGCGGCCTTTCACTTTCGTAATATACTACAGTGACGTCCTGGAGATCAGGTACCATTTCTGGGGCGGA
>JAUELU010000053.1:2814048-2825267 GCA_032357145.1 Evasterias troschelii | reverse complement strand
TGTTTAGAAAACCAGTATTGTACTTTGTGTTCTTAAAAACTTTTAAAATATTTCCTCAAAAAAGTCTGAGGAAAGTGACCAGGATTCACCTTAGAATGCACCACAGAGCATCTGGGATCAAAAAATTTCCCGGGGCCCTTGAGCGGGCCCCGGACCCCACGCCGCACTCGCATTGTACATACCCCCTCACAGTTTTCACCACACCCAGAACCAACCTTTATTTTTCAAAGTTGGAGAACACTGAATATACATGTATGCCTCCCCTGTGTGGTTCAGTGGTTTGACAAAATCACAAAGTGAGTGCCTTAAGGGGTTGCAGAGAAAGGCTTTTCGTATAAATATCCTCTCCACTGACGTTTGCAATTCTAAACATTACAGTGAAATCTGCCAGACACTTCAAATTCCACCTGTTTTAGCCAGACTTGAAAAGCTCAGCCTTAATTTCGGGAACTCATTGTTGAAATCCATCACTCACAGAGATTGGCTCCGTCCTAAGAGAAATAATAATTTAAGAAATTCCGACCAGTTGTCTTCTATAAAATGTCACACTAAACGTTACAAGACCAGCTCAATTCCATCCTTCATACTCTCGTCAACATACAATCGTTTTTATTGCTGTCCTTGTTTCGGATGCTACTGAGACCTGTCTGTGACTTGTTTTTAAACTCCAATTTTGAACTCCAATTTGTTTTTATCTTAGTTCAATTTATTATGATTTGTGTAGTGAGAGTACTGAACTTTGTTTTGTCTTATTGTGTTATTCCGGCCAATTTGCCCTTTTATTCTTTGGTTTTATTTTTCTTATGTGCATCTGTCGTATATTGCCTTTTTATTGTATTAGTTAACTATCGATTGTACATAAGACCATAATTCAGTATTCATACTGCGAATGTCTTTTACCAAGTAATGATGAAATAAATATACCATTAATAATAATAATAATAAAATTGTTCCAAGTTATTCTGAACGACTTATTCTGAACTGTTTCCCATGCCGCACTTTTCATGTCCTTCATTCAATAATGCGATTCTAAATCGCCTGTCTGAACCCGGTGCCATGTGATGTATTATAAACTTACAGTTGTAGACTACCTATTGCAGGTATTTAGTACACTCTCCATATTCCCAAGTAATCAACAACAAACAGCTATTATCCTGATGGAAGCAGTAAGGTCACCTGAACGATCAAATGACTAATACATAATTCAATATGTTTGTGATTTGTTTTTTCTTTCATAGGTCTTTAGTGTACAGTAGGCCTATGGAGTGTGAAACTTGAACTTATTCCTTCACCATTCTAGCGACAGTTTGTTGATACATGAGCTACAACCATTGCTTACAATCAAAGCACCGTCTGCAAGGACTGTAACCTTTAGGGAGAACTCCTAAAGGTTACAGACATTGCAGTTGGTACAATTAGTGCAGGTTTTATTACTGGAATAAGTTTTATATTTTGAGAAAATCGTTAATTTGGGGCACAAATGTGATACTGACACTAGAATATTCCATAAAATAAATCAAACTCCAGATAAGAAGGTACCTTCTCGGCTCTGAAAACCTCAGCCAAACGGTCATGCCACACAACAAAATCCAGATTAGAAGGTACGTTTTTTAACTTTTTAAGGGCCCTAGACTGTAAAACAGCTTTATAGTGTCTACAATGCTTTAAATGTAACCAGTGCCGGGGAACACAGGTCAACTTTTACGCACGCAAACTTGTACGCACGCAATCTCGTAGGCACGCAAACACGTACGCATCAACTCGTACACACACTAACTCGTACGCACACACAAGCTAGTTTGCACACAAACTCGTACACCCACCAACCCGTACGCAAGTGTAATTCACCGTCCTAGGTGTACGTGTTCACATGGGAAAAGGTTCCGAGAGAATTTGATATTTTTATGTTTTATA
The DNA here is from genome assembly GCA_032357145.1 of Evasterias troschelii. Classification (NCBI taxonomy): domain Eukaryota; kingdom Metazoa; phylum Echinodermata; class Asteroidea; order Forcipulatida; family Asteriidae; genus Evasterias; species Evasterias troschelii. The sequence continues at coordinate 2,823,353 of JAUELU010000053.1, read as the reverse complement.
GAAATTCTCCTCAGTTAAAATTTAAATTTGTTTGAAAAGAATGGCCGTTTTTATATTTGATAAAAGTTGAAATCGGACAGCAGTTATGAACTTAGTTTTGATAGTAAATAAATCTAGAAATCTGAAATTTTTTTAAAAGTTTTTCCCAGTTGGAAATGTTTAGCCTTCTCTATGTTAAAATTTTAAAAACTTTGGTTCTTCTTGAAGTTAATTTGAAGCTGCTCCCAGACAACAAACTGATTAAACGATGATTTGGTTGACAGTTTAGGTCACTCGTTATCTCTATTGAAAAGGCATCTTCAAAAGGAAGCTACTGTCTAATTTTTTTTTTATCCCAAATAAAGTGCACGGATTATCTTCCATTTAATAAAACTTCACCTACATTTTCACTTATCATTTTATTAGGCCCCTTCATTCGAAACAATTGTTTACTAATTATTACGAATTAATAATTCCCGCTGTCAATGCTTTCGTATTTTTATAAACACGTAGAAATACACCTGCGTACAAGTTGGTGGGTGCATGAGTTGACCAATTGGTGTAAGGGTCGGAAGGCATACAAGTGTTCGTGCGAACGAGTTGACCTGTTTCCCTGCCAGGTATGGCCAATCAAGTATCATCATTAACTTTAAAAAAGAGATATTTACCAAACCTTGAAATTATATAGATTGAATTTAACTTAAGCATTGAGCCTATCACATAGGGTTTTGTCATCAATTTGCTAGGACTGTAGGAGTCAAACAAAGCACTAATACTAATAGTATTAGTAATTATACATGTCAGTTTGCTGACCACCAATCCATTTTGCTGTTCTATTTACAATGTTTACAACAACAAAACAAACGTCTATGACATTGACAAACACTCTACTTTATCTCAAAGAAGGACTGTCTCAAATTCTCCTTCTCACCAAGAACAACTGCTGAATTGAATATACTGCCTGTCAACATTAGGGAATCTATTTCAATTGAAACCTTTAAGTCCAAGATTAAAATACACAGACGTCAATTTTCCTGAGGGGGGCCCACCATTCCATTGCGCCTGCAACTGGTAATATCCCGTGTGGTGTGGAGATTGATGCAGTACTCGACAGATACAGACAGAGTTTATAGCAACTTGTTCAAAGTATAATGGATGAACCCATACCGTACATACCTGTCGTTCCTTCAAGTTTTCTCCCGGTGCTAATGCTGCAAGACGTGATTTATTCTTCGGGTCTGCACTGCCTGGGTTCCGCTTGGATGTTGCCTTCATTCGGTTGTGCCCTGCTCCAGCAGCCGGCCCGTTCACCGCTGTCTTGGCCGGTTCAACATCGGCCATACCAAAGGCCTTAAATGTCCCGTTCTACTGAAAGTCACAGCTTTTTAGGAGTGTATGTTGTATATGTAAAACAATGCTAACAGATGGGTTTTATTGAACTACATGTCATTTTACAGGGCGTTTGTAAAGTTATTTTTGTTAAATAGAAGTTTTCCGTACGGTAACACCACCAGCGGCCATTTTGGCTAATTCCCGAATTGTGTGTACAAAATCACCTATGAGACGGAGATTCATTTGCATAAGCTTAGGCTATACCATGTTTACAGTAGGGGAGAATTCTTCAAATTTCTGAAACAACTTGCGTATAATGTGAATGTTATTTAAATGAAATAAGGTGTAAGCTCACATCAAGTCTTATTTATTACAAATATTTGTTATGCTGTAAATGACGTTAAAAGTATACTCTTCATTGTTTGGAATCACAGTTACAAATAACTGATTGACTTCATCATCTGAAATATAATGGACGAGTCTAGCCACTCAACTCCAACAACAGGTAGAAAGATAACTTTGCATTGAGAGTGTGCAATAAATGATTGATCTACATTGATTTGTCTGTTAATTTTTAATTCAGGTAATATACATAACGGGTTCGTTGTTACTTCTTACTGTTCAAATTCAAACTATCTACATAACCATCCATACAACTAATATAGATTAGTTTTATCACACGGGTTTTCGTCTAATTTTCGTCGTCCAGTGGGCTTTGGGTATTTTCCTTCGGTACACATTTTGTTTAACAAGAGGGCGCTATTGTTATTTTATAACCTCAATGATCCACCTCGAATTAATCACGCTCGTATTATACCATTAGGCTTTCAAAGATCCGACTAATTTGAACAAAAACGTTATTGTTTACAAACTTTACATATAATTATATAAAGCATGTCAAGTCGATAATAAAATCGGTTTTTTTTTCCTAAAGATCTCAACTTGGTAGGCGTTGTACCATGTTAGGGGCAAGACCCTATCCTCTTGTTACGCCAATGCAACAATTGTTGCACGCTGTCACGGGATCCATGGTAAATGGTGTTTGAAGCTTTGCATGGTGTGGACATAAGAGGAAACTATAAATAAAATAAAGGGTAAACTTGCGGGTACAACCATGTAATAAAACTCTTTTGTGGGAGTGTTGGCTCTGAAAAGAGCCGGTTCGGTCTCGACGTTTCGAACAGGATACTCTGCTCTTCTTCAGGAGAAGAGTATGTTTTGTACATCCGTGTTTTTGTACATCCGAGGGGCAAATGGCACCCGAGGCGAAGCCAATGGTTCCATTACTTTGCTCCCGAGGGTGAACAAAACCAATGGATCCGGTCAAGTGCAACAATTGTTTTGTTAAACCATTGTAATTGATTCGTCGATTTCCAGAGCATTGTACAATTAGAAACAGCCCCGGGCTCGAGGGAACATTGAAGAAATGTTTATATTTTAGCAACTGTTCGTCTGTTTATTAAACCATACCAACTTTAGTCGAAATAACGTTTCAAGATGACAACAGATCGCCTCTCTATGTACTGATACCACAGGGACACATCACTCATCATGCTACACCCCCGTGAGCCGTGCATGCGTGATGCATAGTGCGCACCCTTAACAAATAAATACAATGTAGACGCTAAGCAATGCACATCCTCTTTGTTTTGTTTTTATGGATAACGCAATAAGCAATATGCGTGTATTCCCCTGGCCTTTTTACGCCACGCATTCGGCTTTTTTAGCCACACAATTATACGAAAACCCACCAACCGAGACAAAGCGTTGGCAACATTTTGTTGGCAACACATTAAAACATAACTGTCAAGTCTACATTAACAACGAGGCGCCAGACTGAGTCAACCCCACAACAGTAGACTAATGTCCATACCGTAAAAATGTTACCTAGGAGACGGGCACACTTGACTGGAATATTTGGCATTTTGAATCACTCTCCTACCAGCTTTCAGTTTAAGACACGTTGCCTTGGATCAGAGAGCGTTGCTCTGTGCTCGGAGCATGGAGGAAGGAATGAGTTGGGCTATCAACCGTTTGAAACCGTTTGTTATAAATGCATATGGTTAGAATGATGTTTTAAAAGTAGAATTTAATGACCCACACAAAATTATGTGCCTCGAAATGGCGCTTTTACATCGTGAACTAACACGGCTGGGCTGCCCGGGCGACAGTGCATGGTCAACGTAACAAGATTGTGTTGCACTAAACTGGATGGTACTATACCACCAGAAGGAACAATAAAGATTGTCCAACCAAAGTCATATGCGTATTCTTCAATACTTTTGTTTATTATAACCGCACTGACTTTCTCACACAATTTAAACTGAAAGAAGTTAACAACAAGTTATCCAGTCGAATAAATTTGATTAACATTTGAAATTTAAATTATTGGAATATCACTGCATAGCAACAGGGGACATGTAGCCCTACAAAATAGACATACTTTCATTTGGATAATCTTTCATTTAAACTTGTACTCACAAAGTTAGAAACAAATTAGCTGCCCTATCATCATTACTATATAATTAAAAATCCATGATTTATTCATGTTTGCTAGGACAATATTGCAAACGTATACACTTTATTTTCAATAAATAAAATATATTTTTCATCGTTTCTTTAAAATTATTATTAGTTATTTTTAAATTAATATAAATTTTCTCTTCGCAACAAGTATACGTGGCACACTGTTTACACGTAATGACTCTGCACACTTGGCAATTTTACATACCAGCTCAAACCTAACACACTTTAGCTGTCTAATACATGACAAGAATCAAACACAATATTACGTTTAATTTATAGTCATGCTTTATCATCTGGTCACTCAATGGATGATCTGAAGACGCAAAGTAACAAGTACAAACTTGCATTAGATATAAAAAGTAAATAAGAATATCTTTGTGGATTTGATTATGACCTAGGGAGGCCTACAACTATACAACTACAACCACTACTTCAGAAGGAAACGAAAAGTGTATAGCTTTTAATAATCACAGTAAGCTGCGAGAAAAATAACCTCATGCACGATAAACCAAAACCATAGAGTTGGACGCAGAAGCATGAAGATGTTGATGCACAAAATAACAAACTTCAATTCTGTTCTCATATTTGCATTGCCCATTTTGTTCTCACTAAAAACTTTAAAGAAATCAATCATGTGTTCCTTAACAAAAACAAAACTCTCATCATTGTTTGGTTTCATGGAAAAAACGTTAATTGACAGTTAACAACTAATTACCGCACGTACTTTGAGGGAAAACTATTATTACCACCTAGCCTGTTGTCACTTCCAATTATGCTAAGAAAATCCTTGGGCCTAGGCCTGGAAAGAAGCTGTTACCACACGTCCGTTCAGTGGCATAGTTGGGCGGTAATTATTAGACAAATTGTCTGAATCGTTGCAGCATGGAGTATCCCCCTTACAATAGCTCAATAAACCCCTCAAAGCACTCATCTATACAGAACAAAAAAACAGAAACATATTATTATGTTAATGCCTACGAAAGGAGGACCTAATACTACTCAATGTTATACTTGTATCAGTATTATACCAGCATACAATTAAAATGTATCGTTAGAGGAGTGACGAAATTTTTCCACGACAACGTTTTCTAATTAATTATAAACACGTTTCACTGTAAAAGTGCTGTATAACATTATTTCTTTGCAGCCTTAGACAAACTTGAGGACGGGTAGCGGTCAACTACTTGTCTTGGTTCCAATACTTGGTGTTTGCGCGTAACACACAATCGTACCAACGTTCGGATATGTGCACGTATGTAATGAATAAACATGAGGGCGCTGTGACTAGTGTTATTTTCGGGCTCACCGACTTCTGGATCTCACCTCGCGGTTTTTAGTCGTCCTGATAGCCGATACACTATTGCTGAAACAGCGCCCTCTTGTGGATAAACCTCCGTCTTGAACCTACGATCACACTAGTTCGAGCGCGTGATAATTATAGCCAATCTGCAGGGAATTTTGCATGACTGATGCAGAGAAATAACCGCAATCTCAGACTTGAAATTAAGTCTAGACCTCACCAAGAAGGGATCAGGATCCATGGGACAAAATTACAAAGCGCCCTCTATGCTTATTCATTACAAATGTACAGTGTGCGGTGTACATATTATATCTGAACGTCGGTTGTGTGTTACGTGTGTGCACGCAAACACCATGGTCTTCGAACCAAGACTAGTCAACTGCAACTAGGATTCCAAGAATTGCTAGCCTATTATTATAGTCTTCTTGGGAGATAGGCCCTAACATAACAAAACCTTCAACAGGCCTATAAACTAAAAGGTAAAAGGTCATCCGATATACCTGTTCAGCAGATACTTCCACTGGTTCTCTGTAGATAATAAATCGTGCGCTCTCAAAACAAGGTGGAGTTGTCAAGGATCCTTCATACGTCCAATAGTCTGATTTGTTTTCTAAATGTTTGCAAGAAACCAGAGAATAGTATTAGTACAAGTCAATATTGATGTATAGGTAACCGTGCTGTTTTAATTGCGTCACTGCACTTAGTTACAAAATGTCTTCTCGGTTTTTTTAAAAAAACACTTTCAAATTCTTGCTCACTTAAAATAAAATAATTGTTACCAGTATTCCAACCATTGGATACAAACAGCAATATTGAGAACTACAAAATTGCCCGAAATTCCCAGAACTTACCAGGCAGAAGGCTTAGGGCATCAAATGCTTCTTGAATACTGAATTTATCATTCTAGGAAACAAAGCACAACGCATAGACACAGTTACAATTATTTCTGATGAGATGGAAATGGTCAAAATATGCCTTACTGTCAGGCAATTATTCACCACAATAATAATAAGAATCTGCTTAAGTACCTTGCATTTGACGTTGTTCAATAGCGCCACCAACTTGGTCCAGGCAGGATTCTCTTTGCCAACCTTGATGAATGCTGTTAGTACGGCTAAACCTTTGTCTTTTGGCAAAGCTTCACCTACAGCCTTGAACATATCAGTATTCCAATGAACTAGATGAAGCTAATGAGAAAGACGGGGAAAGGGCCATATTTTAAAAAACTCAACATGAGCAATAATATTATTTTGTTGAGTCTACACCCTCAGTACGCCTCCCACACATTAAGCACATTCCTTTTATCTATACGCATCGACTATATTCAGATCTTAATAAACAAATGCGTGTTGTTGATATGTCTGCAAGACTGGCTTGTTTTTATACGTGATGGTTTGTGTCAAGGTGATTTCATCAGGCAATAGTGTAGTTTTCATTATTTGAAGTATAACTTAGCTGAATAAGATAAGGCAGTTGAGGTATTGGTCATGTCAAATGGGTGGACCATGAACCATTCTTCAAGACAAATATTTGTACTGGATCTTTCTTTTTATGGTGGCAGGCAAATCCAGCATCTTAAAAGGGAAAAAAACTATAGCAGGATGTGATATGATTTGACTTTGCTGGATTGGAACCATACATAAATGAATGTTTACCTCCGCATCATGGGGTTTACCGTCGACTGTATGTTCAGAGCCATGACCATCTTTGTTTCCCCAGTGGAAATGGAACTGAGCGAATCGGTAGTTGTGCTCCAAAGGTCCCCCGCTCATATCTTCAATTCAAAAAACACGATTAGGACATTATTAAGTGACCCGCGACCAATCCGGCTAACAGTTACAACCTAAAGCTAATACATTTTTAGCTCAAGCCTCTTTCATTGTCTCACTCTAAGCTAATTGTTAAATTCAATGCTTTGATATTGCGGTGAGTGACAACTGTCTGTAAAGTTGAATTCGTCCAATTAAAACGGAGTTATAACATTGTTAGATTGTTTAATACAAAAACAAACTCCTTTTCCCCATTAAGTATGATATGACGTCTTTGCTAAAACATCCAGTAATGTTTCAAAAAAGAAAAATTAGGGCTTAAAATGTCATGAAATAACCCAAACCAACAGCCTGCACCTGTGAAAGTTTTCAAGTTCCGACGTTGGCAACTGCTAAGTTAAAGGGACACGTTGCCGAGTCGGATTGGGCGCTTTGGGCTAAATAACGTTTGATGTGAAATGAACATGGTCAGAAAGATTTTAAAAGTAGAATACAATGATCCACACAAACATTTCTCAACACTGTGTGGTTTTCCTTTTATTCATGAACTAACACGGTCCGCCATTTATGGCAGTCAAGATTTTGACTCCCATAAATGGCTGACGTGTTCCTACTAGTCTTATTTCCAGTCGTAAAACGATGATCAGAGTGCTGCTGTCCACAATAAACAACACTATTGTTTCTCTCGGTTAGTCCCATGACAATTTTCTTACCCTGATTGAAGAGGTTTAGTTCTTTTTTGACACGTCTTAAATCCGATTTTTTTTTTGGCATATGAACAATGTAGGTGTTTACATACCCGTTCATACAAACCGAGCTACCTGAAGCTACGCCGCGTATTCGTGGAGTAACCAGCCACATATTCCGAAAATAGAATATATGCAACACAGAGAGGTGAACAGATTAGCCATAATTAGGCCGTGTCCGAATTAACGGCTACAGCTGCGGCTACGGCTAGATTTCCGCGTCATCAGTCGTTGAAAGTATAAGGCGTCCTTAGCAACACCCTCAGCAACAGCCGTAGCTGTAGCTGTAGCCGCGAATTCGGATACGGCCTTATAGACCTTTCCATTGTTGCATGTATTCTATTTTTTTAGAATATGCGGCTGGTTATTCTGCGAATACGCTGCTGGCAATTTCGGGCCCAATAGCAATACTGTGTAGTTTCAGAGGTAGAGAACGGTACGTTACCAGTGTTCATCTGATAGGTTTACCAGGCCACTGGCTACGGCAACAGCCTAACTACTGTTCATCGCGCATTTAGCCATTACATGGACGATGGTATTTATGGCTAGAAATACATAGGGCCTATACGTTTCGCAAGGGGTCAGAGGCCAATGTTTTTTTTTAAATCACAATTCACTTATTATTATTATTACACATTAAAGGTGTTTTATTGCAAGAACCACTCTTAATAAGGATAAGGGAACACCTCCAAACAGTAAAATTTCACGAGATGGCAACGTGTCCCTTCAAATCCTCCATCTGTACAAACAATGTAAGGGGGACTTATTTTGGTTCCTTTAAATAACAGTAACGACTATTTGTATGTCCAATGTGAAAGATAAGCATTATTCTTACTCGTGTTGCTGCTATCAATGTTGACCTGTACAGTATGACCGTTATTCACGACATCAACACAGCGAGCTGGGGTAAGTTTGAGGGGACCTAATGCGGCGTCGACCCTGGCATCCTTTGTAACAATATCGATGGGTGATTGGCGTTTCCCATTGGCGTCAGGGAACTTCTCACACCAATGGGTTGGTCCTAAATGACAGAGTAATTAACATAGCATTAATACATATACATAAGTAAACACCAACACATTTAATTCCGTTTAGTCTTTTGTAACCGTTTCCTCACTACTTCATGACATACCCCCTCCCCCTCAAAATGACATACCCAGGTACGCCAAAATGACATACATGTATGTGTGCTCTGGTGTCTGTTTTCAAGTTAGTCAATTTCCTGAATGCTCACCAGGATAAATATAATATCCTGTTTTGATTCATAGAATGGAATTTTGAAGGCTGTGTTGTGAGTAAAATAAGTCTGAACAGTGATATGAAAGCACTTTGTTGCGACAACACAGCCCCTCTGTCCTCTATTGTCCATACGTTGTTTAGGGAACAGGGCCCAATTTCATGGCTCTGCCGTAAATCAAAGAATCAGCGTTTACGGAAGCAGGGAATTTCGCAATTACGTCAAGCGTGTTTTACGGGTTAACAGGGATTTTTTACTAGTGCGCTTGCGTAATTCACGTTATAGGCACTCTATGCCTACTAGCGCAGAAATTCGGAGCTTGCTCGCAAGCGCAGAAATTCGGCGGTAAATAGCCATGAAATACGGCCCTGTTTCGGTGAATGGTTTTAAAACCCTTTCAGCAGCCCCAAGTTCTT
>JAUELU010000053.1:2680732-2697601 GCA_032357145.1 Evasterias troschelii | reverse complement strand
TTAAAGGGACTCTGCTGACATCGAAATGTGAACCTATTAACTTGAATTTGTTTGCACTTAAACCATGGGTTCTTTGGGTTGACAGGCAGTTTGCAATAGCTAATTCATTTTCTCTAATAATTTTAAGATAAATTCATGGATGGTTAAGCGGGTTGTGTGGGGTTTTTTTTATGCTTTAAAACAAAACTTGAGTACATGACAGACAACACTCTTCCTCAGAACCAACAATAAGTTATACCTTTCAACCATTCAGACAATGAAAGATGAAAGGGACTATTTTAAGGCCACTATGCAATAACAACATACAAAGAACTTAAAACCTAAATCTAGAAAAACGCATTATGAAATAATCCTCGGCATATCTCAATAGTTTTTCTTAAAATCTTTTGTATTTATTTCTGATGCCATATTATCATGCTCTACAAAATATCTCCCTACATAAACATATTCAAAAAAGTCAAAATGGAAGATAACAAGAAAATGGAAGGCAAGTGTTTTTATTGTGTGGACAAGGATATACTTATTTCCTGATTATAATCTTTGAGAATTTGAATGGAAAAAAATAATGTTTTGAAAATATCCTGCAATCAATTAAGAAAAGACTTTATGATTATTTTTCCAACTACGTGACAGCTCCATCACAACCATCAAACTCTGACCTTTGAATTTCTCAATAACTGATAGCAGAAAAACTAATCTATTCATAGAATATGCACATTTTTTACTCCAGGATCACAACTTCAGTCTTTTTATGTGTTTGCATTGATTGAGCAGTCAAGCACACTGGATTGAAGCTCTGGTGTTTTTGACAAGCAGAGTGTGGGTTCAAGTTACAGTCTGGACACTTGTGTCCATAAGCAAGACACTTAACCATCATTGCTTCCTCTTTCAAATGGAAAACAAAGCTGTAGATTATGTGTATTGTGCAATGAATGGGGAAATAAGGGAATCAATGTGTGGTGAAGAGGTTTTAAACTAGTGGTTTAAACCTGCCGAGGCCTGGTTCTTGATAATGTTACCGAGACGAAGTCGAACCAGGCCTCGGCGGGTTTAAACCACTAGTTTAAAACCAATTCAACACACTTTGAATCCCATTCATAAATATCTTCCCCTGACAAATTTAAGAACAAATCGGACAGTTTGCCCCTTCGGTCGTCCGCAGCTAGCTACTACACTTTAATTCTGCGTTAAATTTCTAGACCCATTGCACAAAGCAAAACGCAGAAAGATGCCCGCCCTCCAGTTTGGGAACCAACTCTATGATTCTTGTGTACAGTTTGACTCACAAAATAGAAGTTAGCATATCATGTCTGAATGTGCGTTCCGCGTTGTGCAAACTGTGTTTAAACACTTCTAGCCATGTTTGTATCACTCGTTTAAACATGGCCACGTGATGTCCTCTCGACCAATCAGAATGAATAAACTGTCCCAGGTATTTATGAGTACACCATACAGCACCATGTAAATAAATGAGTCTTTTATTTCAAACCTAGCTCAACATACCTTGTATAAAGAAATTACAAGCACTTTGAGACCACCCCTAGAGAGTGGGATATTGTGCATTATAAAAATGTAAAAAGCATGATCTAAAATGATATAAAGTATTGATAATATAAATTTCATGTACTGAATTGCTCTAGGACAGCATGACGACATACCATCAGGCTGCATACCATATTAAAATACCAATCAGCCAGGAGAGCAGTTTCAAAGTTTAACTTGTTTCTTCTTCTTTCTTTGGATTGCAAATTTTTGAGGTCAAAAAGCAAAATTAATTGGACCACTTAAATAAACTCTCAAACCTGGCAGACTTTTTGTGAAGAAACATTCGAAGTTGACTTACTGACACATCTTTTGAGCATTAGATAATACAAACAGTATACATTTCTGAAAGAAAAGTTGTATACTTCCTATAAAACAGAAACAAAGTGAAGCTTTTGAAATAAAGTGTAAAAGAGAAACTGTGAAAATTTACCAGTTTATCCCCAGTGTGCATCAACCTAACTGCTGCAAACAGCTTAAGAAGATGCTCCATTAAAAACAGCTGACCTTTCATTATCTCATCGTATTAAACCTTTCAACCTGTTTGCAGTGATTGTAGGTTTCTGAAATGAAAACCACAATTACTAAGGTTACAAGAAAAATAAAAAGCAATCAAGTGTATTTACTTCCTAAACAATAACTCTTAATTGTAAAAATATTACTTCTAATATACTGTGAAGATACATACATTTCAATTATTGTATTTACATGTTTAATGTACAAGCTACAAACAATTAGTTTACAAAGATACATGTCAATGATGTGATGCTAGATTGTAAGCACTGTTTTATTCTTGATTTGAAATGTCATCAGACTCACTCCTTCATTTTACAAATCATACATAAAATCAGACATTTAATACCTATCCCCTTCCATATTAATCCCCATTTATTTCCTTCTTAATCCCCATCCTCTATTAATCCCCATCTCTCTCTGTCTCAACAAAATCAAGAAAGTAACATGTTTTCTCTTTTTATTAAAGCCATGGTTCTGTTTTGTTCTACACAATGCAAAGCTTCAAATCTTCATTTTGTATTCTTGAAATAAAAATGATGCTGAAGTTATCTCAGTCCAGTGCTACCCAGTGTCACCTGAACATACAGGTCAGAGGTCAGAGTTCAGAGGTCTGTCTTGATGAATGGTGGGCTACCTTGTCTCCTGTAAGTGAGTGAGAAGAAATACATGTAAATAATGAGATCAAGCACACTGTCTGTCAACTCCAGACCAAAACAAAAAGGTAAACCTTAATGTTTGTTGCATTTTCAACATTATTCGTGCAAATAAGATTTATTTTATTCCTTCCGAACAAAGACCATGTCGCCAAAAAACAGACCTTCTTCTGCCTTCTTTTAAAAGACATTATCAGATAAAAAAATAGTTTGATGTGACTTGTTTAATCTATCAGAATAACACAACTATTTTTATTATTGTCAAAATAGTTTGATGATAAACGTGTTTCTTTTAGTTAACTTTTCAATAAACTAGTTCAAAGTCACTTCAGTAAAAGCAAAATGCCCCAAAAATCAAATCATTTTAGTAAGTTTTCCTGCTTTCCCGGAATGATAATGTTGAGGCGACTGATACATGATCGATGAACATACAGACATGTACACAGACTTGACAATTGGGTACCTTTGTGCTTGAATAACTTTGAAAGATTTACATCCAAACATGTAAACTGTAAATACATTGAACTCTACTCCTATGTATCCAGCAGTCTAAATTTAATCTGTAGTACAGCTCCCCCTCCATAAAAAATTCACACACTTCTGAACAATGTGCACTAGAGATTTGCTCCTTTGTGTCGGTAATACTTCTACAGTCACATAAACATTTTATGAGCACTTTGAAAAGTACTGGCACAGGACAAATGCCAAACAACAAACTCTGCATAATAAACTTTATGCTGTCAGGGCATAAATAGAATAATAATAGCAAACGCTGTGTAACCCAAATGAAAACTAAGGAAGAATTTGTTTCAGGCAACTCTAATGTAATCCACAAGGAACATGGAATAGCACAGGCCTGTTACCCCCTTCTTTTCAGCTCAGACTATTTTCATTTAGTGAACAATGTCTTGGCTAGGGTAATGTCTTTCTCGACCCTCACCCTAACCCAGCCCCAAGGCAACCTTAAGCAGCGCCAGCCTGACCCAAACCGACCCATATTCAGGGTTTTTAATCAAGCCCTGATCTCGCAATTTGGAAAACTAAATCCTATTGAACAATAGCAAAGTGCACCTACACCAAAGTCATTACTGCAGGAATTTGGTTCCAACTGAAAGAGAAAAAGCTGAACATTTGGCGGGATTTGGATCAAACTCCAAAGAGGTCATTGGGTAAACAAGTCTGTGGAGCTTGTTTAGTAATAACTGGAATGGATATGAGAAGAGGACAAGTAACCAGACAGAAAGAAAGACCAGCAGCATAATGTATTTTGTGTGACAAAGCAAATTGGAAAGTGAATGTTTGTATATCAGTATTAATATTTTCCCATTCTTTAGAAACCAATGAAGTTTTTGTTTAAACAATAGCAGCAATGGCCTGGTACTTCATGCAGATAAAAAGTTTTATCAACTTCACACTGAAAAACTACTGGACATTGATTATATTTATTGTTTGCCAAGCTTTTCATACATTCATTATCTTAAACCTTGAAGTCTCATCGGAATCCAACGGAATCCAAAAGTAAGATGTCTCAACAGGTACCAAACCTGTGTGAATCAATGTGACCACTGGCCACTGGGTGACCACTGGCCACTGGGTGACCACTGGCCACTGGGTGACCACTGGCCCCTGAATGTCTTGGATAAATTCACACATATATTGAATCTATCAGAATCAGACAAATCTTGCAATGGACAGATTTAGGACGCCTTTTAGATTATTGGAGTATGAACCTCACCTTCTTGTATTCTTTGGACAGATCTGTTAGCTCATTCAGCTGAACTTTGTTCTTGTCTGATCGTAGACTCTTAGTGGATTTACTAGATCTATTGGACCTGGTTGATCGAGCTGACTTAGTTGATCGACTTCTAGTTGATGTCCTCTTCAGCCAGTTGTGGCTGATAGATCGATGAAGGTTTTTAAGACTTGACTGAGCAGCGTTGGTTACAATCCATGGATGTTTAAGAGCTTCAGCCGCTGGTAATCTCTCATTAGGATTAATCAGAAGAAGTTTGCCAATAAAATCTTTACCGGATGATGAGATGTCTTTCCATGGCTGTGAAGAAAACAAAACAACATGGATTTAAATTTAACAGCATTTGAGACAGATAGACACATGGAAGGAGGAACACAGAAAAGGAAAAATAAAAATGTGTGAGCAAATTAAAATATACTTGTATGCTTTGAATGTTTCCAGTCTAAGCTGACCTTTAAGTATATTTTTGAGTGTCTTACATTCCACTACACTGCCAAGCTGATATGAGATGTAGAATTGTGAGATGCTATCGTTTAACTCGTCAATTCACATTCCACTAAAAAGTCAAAAGTGTATTGGTCACCACGGCAATGAAGACTTCCTCAAAGCTCAATTCAATTAATTTAACAGTGAACTTGATGTGAACTCCTGCAAACAGTTCACATTTGTTTTCTCTAGACTAGGAACTTTATACACCTAGGTAAATCAACTAAAACAAAAACAGTTGATTTGTCATAAATCATCAGGATGCAGTTTAACATAAGGCCCAGGGTTCACACATCAAGCCAACTAGGTCAAGCTCACTTTCCCACCAACTTCAAGATATCTTATTGGTCAACAATTGGTTCACACTACCACTTTGAATCAGACCATCGGAAATATGACACTGCTCCCCTGTGAGGCCCGAAACAATAGGGAAACAAGCAAAAAGATTACCGTCTACCAGTGAAAATGAAAAACTGGATAGCTGCCAACAATTGGAGCCTGCTGTCTTCAGGTATTTATAAAACGACACAGGAAGAAAACAAAGCCATGCTGGAGGATTGGAAGGCCCTACCAAGAGTTACCAGACAGACTCCAAAAACAGTATGCCAGGGGATAGAGGTCAAGTCTGACAGGTTTGGGGATGTGTTATTGTTGTTTAAGGGAAAGGATGGTGCCTTCAGCAAACAGTGCCAGAAATAAACATGTTTTCTCTTTCATTAGAAGGGGAGGGGAGGGGAGGGGACTTGCTTTTCCTTCCTCCATGTTTGGGATGGCTATAAAACAATGACATTTCTACTCTCAGAAGTTCACACAAATTGACTAAACTATGCCAACAAGGAAGAAAGACACACACAAACACAAGGGACATCCAGCTACATTGAAATTAGATTTCTTTGCTCTAAACAATATAAAATTGAGATTCAGCTAGCAAGCTGTACTCACAACAGCATTGGCATTATATCAATAACAAGTTTTAAAATGCTTGTTTTAATTTGAGAAAGATTGTTTGCTATTGTGATATTTCCATATCATCAGGAGCTAGATATTTGACTTTGAAGTAACCTCTTCCCACCTACCATGCAAAGGCCAAGAAGCAGCATGAGGTCATGACCTAAATAAGTTCCATCCCCAGAAGGCTTTACCTCCGACCTCTTATAACTTGTAGTTCCCATGACATTATTCGGGCACTGACCGTTTGGACGAATACATCTTGAATTAATTTCTGATCAGTGATCAGTTTAATGATTGTTTTGCAACAATAATGTATAAAAAACTAATAAGCTTAAGCTAATGATCTGTGAGTTCAATGAAAATTTTCTCAAGTAATTTAATTTACACACTAAACAGCTTACCGACATCAAACCTTGCTTAAAACATGACATATGGGATGATTTTATGGACTCCTCAACGTCTTAAGATACATACATGTAGACGACTCAAGGAATCCAGCAAGCTTTCTGACCTCTACTTCAACTTCTACAACTTCCGAGGCATGATGTGAAGATGTAGTGATTGATCACAAGAAATATACATAAAGACACCGCAAACTAGTGCAGTGACTGGCACGACACTTGATGAGGACTGTTTGAACACAACATCCGGCTGGTTTATTGATGGAAGCTCTGTATATAGTCTTTATTGAACCGTGGGACTATACAGGAAAAGCTATCAATGTCTGACATGATTCCATCTGACAAACTTGAAACTTGAAACTATCATGTCTCTAACAATGAAATGATCTAAAATACTTGGCTGAACAGAAGCTTTTTGTTGTTGTAAAATATATTTTAATATCTGACTAAATTTTACAATAATGTAGAAAGAGCTTGGGAGTAACTACTACTTACTGTAAAGATCCTACTATATACTGTGTACAACTTACAGCCCTTATCTACAATGTATGATGGGTACCATTGACTTGTCACATTTCCACTTTGTTACATTTTCACTTGAAAGCCCCCCCCCCCCCCGCCAAAATCCTGACATCCAAAAATGCCATTACTTTACAGCAAGTGTTGTAAAAATGATTCCAAACAATTACAACCTTGGAACTGTCTCTCCACTCCCCTCCCCCCTGGAAGACTTGAACTTGCAGGGGACTATTTCCAAGTCAGGCCAGGAATCTTAGCTATGCCAGGATTTAACGATAAGACATACATTACATATGATAGACTATGTACCACCTGAGAGCAGAAAGTCAGACAGTCACATTCTTCTCTCTTAATAGTTGATAAATCAATGAATGTGTCTTTACGACAGACTAATGTCAAGTTGTAAAACAAAACAGGTTGAGTGTTTAGTGAGGCATTCTTTCTTGTCACCTAATATACTTTGGCTATTAGAGTGGGGCAGTGAATTTAGGTCATTGCATATGGCATGCTGGGCATGGGTTGTATGGTCCTTATTCCCCGATTCAGTTGATTCAGAAATGCTACCTGATCAGTACAACCAATCTAGAAATCTAACTCACCATCTACGTATTATTGTGTCTTGATCTATGGAAGTTAGACTACCCATGTGGGTGATGGAATGGGCTTATGATTAGATATGATCAGATTCCATCAGTCTCAGATGTCAAGGGGGAACTATTGTCTTTGCAAACACAGTTCTGTCAGTGATGATGAAGTTTCAGAATAAGGGTCTCGCTCAATATTGAGACAAGATAAGGGTCAAGCTCAATATTGAGACAAGAGAGTACTAACATGAAAAGAAATGTTATTTTTTATGATTGGGACTTTCTGATCGGCTTCAATACTGCATTTTTGGGTTTTGTGGGTATTTGTTTCATATAATTCAACCAAATAATTTTGTGTCTGTGTTTGACTGTACAACTTGTGCATTATAAACTCAATGCCCAGCCGAGTTCACACTGAGGGTAAAAACAAACCGTGCTCGCTATCCCTGATGCAAATTTAACATCTATTATACCACGTAAATAAAATGCAATGGTACACAAACCCAGAGTTGAAATTTTCAAATGCTTTCAGAATGCGGCATTTCAAAGATTCCACTTTAGATATTAATTAAAAAAGTTATAAATGTTTTGAATGTAAAATTACAAGGAAGACGTCTGGAATGAGTTTGGTATGATGAATCATGAATGAGCGGTCTAAGACCAAATGCCAGCTGGCTGCACACCCCCCCTCCCTCCCTCACATTAAAAAATGTTCGCAGTCATCAACAAAGTTAAAGGTTAAAGGGTTTAACCAAATAAAAAACTTGAAAAAAAACTTTCTATTCATTCAAATCACACTGAAAGTACAGTGTGTTAGTCTTCCCTATAAGCCTACCACTATGCAATTTACTATTGTCCCACTAGACTGGACTTCTATTTACACTAAATCTCAATAGTCCTTTGATGTTATTTACAGCTTGTTTTGCTGGCATTTGTGAGTCATAATATTCATTTTATGATCTTCCAAACACATGGGGTGTTTACCTTTCCTTCAATATTTAGTGTGTAAACCTTCAGCATGATCCCCCAGGCTTTAAATGTTTCCAAATTTTGTAAACAAACTTTCCCCAAACCAAGCCCAGGAATCCTAATGGTGTCAAGTTCTATCAATTCATCATATTTTATGTTAAATAGTCAAGTTGTATCACAGAGAATGGTACTTCCAAGTTGTATCCTAGATTTGAAAACAATAATTCATTATGTTTGTTTACTTTCTCATTTTATGTATAGTGTATTATTTTTTGTATCTTGTTAAAACTCATCGATTTGAAAACAGAACAGAAGCTTTATATTCTTCTAGCTGTTGGCCATAAAGCAATAGTTGTAAAGAAACATCAATATTTATGGTGACTTGTCTCGGAGACCATTTATCTGCTTTGTCTCGCACAGACACCTGAGACACTACATCACAGCAGTTTCCTTCCATATCCAGAATGCCTGGTCTCCATCCAACTCAGCGGTCAAAGTCAGGTCAAATAATAATCCTTTACCTACAATGTAGTCTCTGGGTCAGGCAGAGGTCACCAGTTGACGTTTTATAACCAAGTTCATCAACAAAACTCCAAACAATGACCCAGTGATGTGGGAATTGTTTAGTTGTTCTTGATAGATGATCTGCTTGTACTTTTGCTGAGCTTAGTGGTTTGGAGGGCCTGCAGTGTGTTCAGGTTGTGTAAGGGTAGAGGGATTATGGAGTACAGATTCACAAGAATGTCCTCAAATCTAAGATGGTCTTCAAGAAAGACTCAGCTATAGTTCAAAACGACAGGCCATTAACTATTTGTTTGCACTTATATATAAAACAGATCCTTTTGCAACAGCTAATTCTATTTTCTCTTAGTCTAAGGTGGTTAACGTCCAACCAGGATTCAATAGTTATTCATTAAACATCAGGAGTTTTCGTTAAAGTACTTTGGGGGTTAAAGAAAAGTTTGAATACAAATTATTCTAAAATATGAAATTCATTAAACATAAAAATGAACGGGCAAGAAATTATTTTGTCTTAGATTTGAGCAATTATTGGTTTTAGTATCTTAAGTTGCTGATGATAAATCTGGTCTAAGACTGTTTGCAAACTCAGTCATGGCAACACAATGACATCTATTTTATGAAGGTGCATCTTACTTCTTGGCATGTGAAAATAATTGATTTGGGCAATCCTTTAAGGTTTGTAATACATGTTCATTTAATGGGTAACCAAAACATAATGTCTAAAAGGTTTTTTGATGGGACTGGCCGATACTTATGTTTCTGCCTGATACTGAGTTTCTGTCCAAGTGGCGCCGATACAGGGAACAATTATGTAAATTATAGGTTTCATTGTTCTCTGTTATTGTAATCTTCTGACGTTGTACATTCCCAGACTAGCATTTAACTACCTGATGTATCACAGATCACATGAATATTATGAGCTTGAAAACTAGGATATAAGACTCCAAGTTATTCAACAGCAACTATATTCTAAAGTCTCAAGAGTTGGATGTAATTGGACTTCTTGTAGTCAGTTCATAACAACATTATCCTCTGACTCTTGGCAGCTTTTGCAAAAATGTCAAAAAGTTTAGCTTTGTAAATTGACACTACAGCATATCGTTTATTGAGCATTTTGAAAGCCTAGCCTCTATAAGAACCATTAACTTCAGTTTTGCAGATAGATATCCCAGACATACATGTACATAGTTCTTAAGTTCCAAGGATCTGAAGTAGGCCAAAACAAATGAAAATATTGACTTTCTCTATTGTTGCCTCTACTAGACTCATTTGTCAACACAAATAAAGCCAATTATGCTCAATGTGCTCTTATTTCTTTCTAAGCTACATGTACGTAATTTGTAATCTTTTTCGTTACTCTCTCTGTTTTTTTGTTTTGTTTGGTTTTTATGCGCCTCGGAATAAGTTTAGTCTTAGATAGATGGCGCTTTACAAGTTTTAATTATTATTATTATTATTAAATACTACTCCCTATAATAATTTTTAGCTGACAAGGTTGTTCATAAACTACTCATGCTTTTCAAATGAAGATTGTTGGTTACCTCAAAGGAATTGATTATTGCCTACAAGGGTTTACATTCGACCAGTAAATGTAATATGCCGCCCCTGCATTCACCATTGTCTCTGACTCCATTTGTTGTATTCTTCTTGGCAATAAGATCAACAAAATTTGCTGACTGGTTCCTTGAGACAAGTATGGTTCACGGGATGGTGTTCAGAACCAAACAGCTGTTTTACAAACATAAAAGTTTCACTAAAAGATTTCATAAAAGCCCTGTTCCATATCTAAGAGAGCATTTTAAAAGATGAACCGGTAGGAATGATCTAATTGGATTGGAAAAATATTCCATTCTAATTGACTGCCAGAGCGTTCCTTTGAAATGTTCACAATACTAATTCGCGTATTCTTTCATGTAGGAGTGCTCCCGTTTAAATTCAAACCATTAATTAATAATAACAAGAGGTTTCATCTGAGCTAATTTGGACATGACTTATTTTCAAACATGACTAAACCACGGAGCTCCATGACTAAACTGACCAATGGATGTCTAGTTGCAATATTGCCCTTCCCACCCACAACAGGCTCAACAAGTGCAGTTCAACAGATTTAAGCAAACAATCAGATTGTTGCGTAACTCAACAATAGCTCTGATTCGTTTCTGGCAATCTGATTACCAAAGACTTGCGTGTAACCTACGCTGATGATCAGCTGGGATGACTATAGACTCCTTTCTCACCTGGGATTAAAGATCTTCAATGCCATCCTTACCAAGAGCTTGCGTTTATGGGTACTCATGTCAAAGTGGTTACAAGCTGGAGGAAAGCTTGCTCAGTGAGGCAGGAGAGGGTTGCGTGCAGAGCAAGAACTTTAAGCACCTCAAGAACAACAAACACTGACTGGAACATTGTCTTGGGTCTTTGTTCCTAGACAAAGATAGGAATGCTGGAGCAACTGTGGCCCAAGGGCCGTCCCCTCTCTTGGCACGCACACAGGTGCTTTAGGTAAAATATACACCACACACACACACATACAGGTATGGGGGGGGGGGGCACATCTCAAACAAATTGACTACGATTGAAGAGGCAGAACACTGAAGGAATGGTCAGGTTTGGGAGCCAACTTTTCATAGCAGGTAGACGACAGGAATGCCAGTGGCTGGATTAGGGGCTTGCCATGGTGACTGCTCTAATGTGAACTGAAGCCACGGGGAGGCGGTTGTTGTTTAGTAATCGAGAAACTGGTTGAAGTAAGGGACAAATTGCCTGATGAAAACAGACAAATGGCTATTGAAGAGAATCAACAAGTTGAGATTGTTTTTATTCACTCTTTGTAAAAATGGCAATTCACTTGTTGATACAGATGGGAATAACCTTCTAAAAATAAACTGGTTACAAAACATGGATGCAAAAATCAAAGAACATCTCAAAGGAAACAAAACAGAAGGTGAAAAGAGCACATTTTCTCTATTTTTTTAATCTTGGAAATTGAAGAGGACAATTTGCAAAGAAGCTAGGCAACAGTATGGTAAAGGATCAACTGCCATAAAGAAAGAAGTAGGCCTACATACATTTGGTGCCAATCATTTTCAGAACTGTATCAAGACCTTAATAAGTGAACTACCACCAAACTAAGACAGCATCACAACACTTAAAATGAAATATTCTTAAAAAAACGCCATAGGCAAGCTACAATACTCAACCATGCAATACTCAACCAGAGCAATATTAGAATCTTCCATGTGACCCCCAAAAGATTTCTAGTGAAATGCAATCTACCATGGCTTCACTAATTGGTACCCAGTAGGGTACTGTAATTGCAAGGGGACCATTCGTCACTTACAGCATCTAAACAGAAATCAGCTAGTATTTTTGACTGTCCACTCCTACTCTACAACACTACAATTCTAGCTATAGGACAGAGCAAAGACTCTGGACAATAAAGGGAACATTACAGGACACCTCCTGTCTTGTTAACCTTCAGTTATTATTAAATTGTGCAAACTGTTGTAATTCTCTAACTTGAAGGACAATTCTGTATGTCAACAGAGACACCTGGTGCCCTGTACACTGAGCTTTGTGAATGGTTTGCAAAGTATAAGTTTAAGGCACTGTCACATGACTGCCCCACCCTGGAACAATTTAAGTTGCAACTTAAAACACACCTCTTTACCCACTCAAGCACGTAGGACTTCATTGTAATATATGCGCTTAATAAGAACTGTTTATTAATATTAGCCTATTATTATTGGTGGGAGAATTAGACCCTAGTCTTGATTTGTGGCGTTCATTTTGTTAACAAATTCGCTGATACTGCAACATGAATAACTACGAGCCAGTCTATGGTGCGCCCTCTACCAGTGACTGATACAAAAAATAGCATCGCCAAACAAGTCCAACTACGCCCCAGCAAACCTCCCCATCCCAGCAGCCCTTAACCCAATTCACTTGCCCATCAAAAAATAGTCATATACCACAACAAGATCTGCACAGCAACCCAATGGCAGACATTATGCAATTGGGTTGTTGACTACTAACAACAGGTACAATGATAAACTCCCTCAACAACTCCAAACAATTTAAAACCAAGTAAGACTTCACTTCCAAAGATAGCATGATGTAATCACTTATGTACTAATCACTTCAGATTGACTTGCCAATGCAGGCATGAGAAATGGCACTTTCTTTGTAGTGCTAAATGAAACAAAAATATCTGCCTCTTGTGTTTACCTGTTTGATGTGCAAAGATTGATAGAGTCAATGATAACTGCCTTCTGTTTGTTTCAACATTCTATCACGCTCATTCATTTCATTTCAGATTATGTAGACGTAGACCTGATAAAGTAATATTGAAGTGGCTGCATCAATTCTCAAATCGACTTAAAATTCAATTTATTGCCTCAATTTTAATATTTAAAGAAAGCTCTGACTAAAACATTTATTTGCTCATGAATTTGGCTTGATTACAAATAGATAACTTTGTCTGACCATTGTCTGCCTATACCTAGTAAATAGCTTCCCTCTAAACCAAGATTGCCTATTTCAGTAACTAACTTGATATTAATATTAAAAAAACTCATTGGTTCTAAACCTGCTTTAACACAAAGTAATAAATACTTGCACTTGTAGCACAATACAAACGGTTATTGTTTGTTTCGTTTATGGTACAAAGCCATGTACACAAAACTACATATAAACTTGTCAACTCCTCAGCCAAAATTTAATGGCAGACTCTCAGCAAATACTCCAACTGGATATGAGCACAAAAGGTAAAATTTAACGACAAACTACCAGCCACATCAATTAGCTAAGGAAAGCAATCAGTCTACCGGGGAATAATGAAACCACCATGCCTCCACAATGGGAACAAACAATAGCGTGGGGGCGACACTAGGAAACCCAAGCAAACTGTGACTGACTTGATCCTACAACAAAGGGCACCGCCTACCTCTATAGGGATCCCATGCCCTCTCCTGTTCTCTA
Organism: Evasterias troschelii; assembly: GCA_032357145.1. Taxonomy (NCBI): domain Eukaryota; kingdom Metazoa; phylum Echinodermata; class Asteroidea; order Forcipulatida; family Asteriidae; genus Evasterias; species Evasterias troschelii. The sequence continues at coordinate 2,683,725 of JAUELU010000053.1, read as the reverse complement.
GTCACGCAATGGGTACTCAATAAACACACTTTCTTTCTCTCTGCCAAGTCTCGAGTCAAAAACACCTGGGTAAGCTTCTTGTGTTTAGGTATGTCATAATTCATAGTCAATCTGTCAGTTCTAGTCTTAATTCTAAAAGCCTGTTTAGTATAAGTTTCTGGATTTGTCACCTAATCACAACCAGTTAGTCTTCATTTCAAATTTAGTTCACAATTTAGTTCACAGATATTTTTTACAACATGTAACAATATGAAGTCAGGTTTTTAAAAATTATTTGATAGAAAGTCAACTTGAATTCGAAACTTTACATGAAGCACTCCTCAACAACAAAAAACAACAAACAAACAAACAAACTTGCTTAAAGGTATACAGGATTGGTAGAGCTGACAAATTAGTTGAAGACAGTCTTCAAGTTTTGTGTGATCAACCATATCTATCAAATAACAAACCTGGGAAAATTTGGGCTTAATCTGTTATGTGAGTCAGGAGAAATGAGGGAAAATAATCAAAGAAATGTGATAATAGATTTGAAATCCACAAATAGACCATCTGCCATCCCGTCGCTTTGTGCAGTCTGGTTTCTCTGACTGGGTTTCATACAGTAACCATGATCAAAATGTTTTAAAATAAAATAAGTTTTAAATTAGAACATTCATGGAGCAAGAAATGTGTTGAGTATATCTGCAATGAACTCTGATTGGTTGACTGTCCAATGTTTGACAAACAAACATAACCCTTTGGTTCCCAGATCCAATCTCTAATCTCAACTCCAGTGGTGAAGGTTGGGCCCTCTCAACCTCCATGTTTTGCTAAACCTAGAGGAGCATCAACATTCGTTTTCAGATGCAGATCAAATTTCATAACTGTGAAGGGACAAACCAAGATGTCTTCAGCTAGTTTTATTTCACTGAACAAAAAAACCTATGAATCCACATAATAGATGTTTGTAATTTTCTTACCAATATTGTTTTGTATAATACATTTTGTCATAATAAAATATGTTATCTCAACCATATGATAAACAGGGATCAGATTTTGGGTTTGAAAATACTTTCCTCAAAGAGTTCCAAGAGCAATTTTGAAAGGAATACAAATTAAAGAACTATTCAACAAGACAAAGTAAAACCTTCAATATAGTGTTAGTTCAATGCATCGTTGACCACAGCTCATATGAATACAACTGTTTCCAAGTAACACAGACTCACTACTTTTTTGCAATGTCCAATGTAATTACAAGTTAATGGACTACTCATTAACAGTCAGTAATTTTAGCTGCATGTGTGGCCAAAGTTTGTTGTCCCCATGTGAGTTGGAGCCAGCTCTCAAGAAACCCACTAAATGATCTTATTCTTTGGAGACTGCTGACCACTTCCAATCATTTTAGTTCCACTTCTTATTACCTCAAGATGCTTCCGCACTAGAAGCCAAGTAACTCCTAAACTTCTAGTAATTATAAGCTTTGACGTCAATTGTATGCTTAACTTTTAAAAAGCCTGAAAAGTAGTTTACATCATTGCTGTCCCTGAGAACACTAATTAATTGTCAGTTTGCTTTCACCAACAAACCTTTTGAAGATTTCTTTTAGCTTGCTTTCATTGGTTGAGATAGAGAGACATTGTTTGCATGAATCTAATGATACAAGTCTGTGCCACAATAATTGCACCCAAACCAGTTTGTAAGAGATAGTAGTCAGCATTTGTTGTATTATCTTTACTTTCAAAAATGAATCATAGGTATTAGGGATTACAAAAAATGACATGATTTATGAAACGGTACAATCAACCTGAAAACAGTTTCTTCACAACAGAGGGCTACAATGTATTTTTCTAGAGCTTTTATAAACTGATATTTCCCCCACAGCACTTAAAATATTTGCTTTGAATCTGTTATATTCAAGGTCTAAAGCTTACTTGTGAAATTGTGATAAAAGAAAGACTAACTGAACTGGGGTAAGTTGCATTCCTACAAGCCAGACAATGGCTGACACAATGACAAATGTGACATAATATTTCTATTTACTGTAGAACCAAGCAGTAACTAACAAGTCAACAAGGAATTCTCTCTTCAAAACCTGTGACCAACGTGAAGCAGTGATGATGGGTTTTCTTCGAAAGAAAAGAACATTAAACCCAAAGCTGATTACCGCGAAAATTTTGATTTAAGAAACCACAATGACGCTATCCTAGCAACAGTGTGGTATTTCTTACCTCCATGGTATTACTCAAGCAGTAAATTTAGCGCATTCACTAACTCCATTATTCTCCAAACAAAGAGGATTTTTTTCACCAGGATAAAAGGCTGTTTTTATCCAACAAGGGGACAAATAAGACCATAGCTGTGAGTCTTTTGTGAGGGTGAACAATGATGCATTGTAATGAACAATAGAGTTGACAAGGTTGACTGTTTGCTGAAAAGATGATGGTGATATTATTGGGCTTGTACAACTGACATTTCCTGTGTGGTTTCACTGTCGTTGTAGTCAGTTTAATACACATACACTGCACAAAAAAAAAAGTATAATAATGAAATATTTTATGTAAATAAAAAATTAAAAAACTCAATAAAAGGCTAAAAGGGGCCATTCAGAATAATCATTGTTAAACAATCTTTTGATCTTTTTCAAATTTGGTTTGACTAAACCAACCCACCGAGCTTTGATTATTTAAAGTTTTATTTTTAAGTGTTTGATATTTAAATGTTAACAAACTATTTAATATACCATATACAACTTGAAGAAAAAAGTAATGCCTCCCATGATGCAGATATTTTAGATCATTTCTCTCTCAGCTCAGGAGTTTTCCTGGTTCCTTAGTTTTGAAACTTTGTAACTGAGTGAAACAGAAGAGAACCCTTTTGCCATCTCCCCATCAGGCACGAAGGTCGTTTATCCAAACAAGATTGACTGATAACAATGACCTAAATATGGGTTGAGAGAAAAATCAAATGGTCCTCATTGGGATTTGAACCCAAGACCCCTGACACTCCGGGCAGAT
>JAUELU010000053.1:2670053-2680138 GCA_032357145.1 Evasterias troschelii | reverse complement strand
TATACTCCCTCAGGTTTTCCCTAAGAACCACATTTTTCTCTCAGTGTTGCATGGATGCGCAACTGGGCAAATTATAATAAAATATTGTGTTTATAACAATGACCTGACAGACATAACAGACATGACAGACGACCTGAAAAGGCCGCTTGGTCTTTTTCACCTGATGATTTCGCTTTCCACTTATTTTTCTTGACCCATCAACCAAAAATTTCAAAAAAATATATACATTTTTAAACATTGATTATTTTGGATGACATTGAGCTTTCCAGTGTAGACATTGTTCTCACCATAGAGGAGAGGTCAATCTAAAAACATTTCAATACACTGAATTCCAAAATACCCAAATGTACCTTAATGTATCATACAACTGTAAATTGCTTTCTTCAGGAGGTATTGTACATGTATGGTACCCACAGACTATCCCATTTGACATTACATCTGTAGTTACAGTTATTGATTTTAAAGTCATCAGTGCACTTAGTTTGGCAATAACTGTCACCAACACATGAACAGTGATGATGTATGTAGCTTGGATACTCTATATGCAAATAATCAATTATTCAGTGCCATTTGCTGGACGTTGTACACAAACTTACAATGTGAACTGGTTTACAACATGTTTCTGAGTAGTTGTACTTTTACAAAGTTACAAAGTTACACATTGTAGGTAGCTCAACTGTAGATTCTTATGTCTAGCAAAGCATGACTAAAAGTAAAACACTCCATTAAAAAACAGGTAAATAAAGTGAAAGAAAACCAACCAGAAATATCATTTTGTTATGACAGAAAATCATGTTCTGAAAAGTCAGTATAGTGCAGTTTATCTGAACTTAAACTTGTTTGTAACAAGGTGTGACCACTCAAAGCTTGAAAAACTTACAGGTATACCGTTGTTTCTACTGTACCGTTCGTTTTCCAAATACACTGGTCCAGTGAAAATGTGATGATATTTGTTTTCTAAGTCTCCCTTGCAAGAAAGACATTTGCAAATTTGAAAAAGGGCAAACACTGAAACTTTGTAAATGTTGGCATGTAATAACATACCAAGAGTATTTATTCATGCAGATGAATTCCAGATAGTTCAAAAACAAACATCAACAATATGAATTAACATTTCAAATGTATTGATTACCAATACTGCAATTGATCACAAGAAAGAGTTGGTCAATAGTTGGTCAATGACTAAAAGCATTACTATGCTGATAGTATGGGACAGTCTGACAAACAATAGCTTCTCTGTTAGCAGAATAAACCAAGGCTCACAACTTGAGAAGTCTTTAAGCAATCTATGGACCTGGACCAACATACATTGCAAACAGCAATTTCTGTTAGCACAGTAAAGGCTCTGTATCAGCAAATCTTTAGTCAATCCCTTCACCCACTGAAATGTTTGCTTCCCACAACACACAATCAGTTGATGTACCTAAATACATAGTTTGCAATTGTATGCTGGACAAGTTTTTCCGGGTTTTAGTTTTGGAAATTGTTTTGATTTCTTGGCTCGGAAATCTGTATTTTGAATGTAAAACTGATTAATATTGATCCCACCACACCTGGTGGATAAAATGCAAGAGTATATACCGTACACTTATCCTTTGCATTCTTACTGTGAATATTTTAAAATAAAACAAACAGCCCAACAAGTTTGCTTAAGCTTATTTTGTCACGCAAGGGAGTGGGATCCAGTTGAAGTCACAGCAAACTGTACTCCAATATTGGTCTTTGAAGAAAGCTTTTATGGCAGGATGTAGTGGAGGTTTTCTTGGGTAAACACTTGAGAAGTTACAAAGAAAGAAACTGAATGTAGGAGTTGCCTTGGCTGTTGGGACTGATAGGTACATTACACACAGGTGACTGTAGAATCAAGATTTAGAATATCAACTCAATGTCTTATTGAACTGTTGAGGAGGGACACTAATAACCTAACAAAAATAGAGAAAGTGAACACTTGTCATGTATTGAAACAGCAAAACATGAAATGGAAAAGCTTCATGAATATAAGAGTTTCAAACATCAACAAAATGGTCTGCAAAGCCAACTGCATTTTAGGCATGACTCGGCACAATTGTTACAATGTCCATGATTCTGTTACTCGTAAAATGCTTGATTTAGTGCAATGTAAGACCCTTTTTAGAATACTGGTCTGAAATCTGGAATCTTCATGCTAAGGTCTTACCAACCCCATTTAAAAATTCCAGAGATGTTCCACCAAATTAATTCTGAGAAGTTCTGCCTCATACTAGGAACGTTTGAAAGAACTAGACCTCCTCAGACTAGAAGATCGTCAAGGACAATGTCCTCTTTTTCAAGGACCTTCAGATTATAAGGTCTGTTTCAAATGATAAGTGATAATTGTTATTTCTAAAGTGTGAACAAGGGTCCCCACTTAGCGGGCCTGCACTAACCACGCCTGTTTGGGATTTTCCTTATAGTCCATCACACTGTATTTTGATGTTTGTGCAATAAATGTAAGGAACTAAACTAAACTACAAAACCCTGCGTATCAGCCTTTGCCCATAGCCAGTCGTCCACTTCTATTGTTACCATCACACACTATTATTAATAAGCTCATTTACATATCAATAAAAACCACAATATATTATTGAACACAATCAAGTCCCAGAGGGACTAAACATCACCCTGATTCCTTCTGCACCAACATTCCTTTATCATGACATGATTTCATCCAAAATGAGCAAACTTGAAACATGTACAGGAAGTATAAAAGTCATTTCTTATCGGAGGTCTTGGAACACAAAGTGTTCTGACCCAGCTAGCTAAGGAATGCTATTGTAAAATTGTGTTTTAAATGTTTCATGAGTGAATGACTCATCAAAATACAGCCAGCACTTCTGTATTGTTACTGACAAATGTTAAAGTGTGACTGGCCATCAAATTCCTGATTTCATTTAAATACATTAACAGTGTAGGTCTAACTTTAAATACTAACAACAAGAAAATCTGATTGGATAAAACATGATCAATTGAGGAGGTAACAGCCAATGACTGGGTGACTCACGACCTGTTTAAATTTGCTCCAAATCAGTACAAAACGAATTGAATACAATGTAGTTGACATGAAGTTTCATTGGCAACAGGTTCCTAAGATTAAAGTTGTTTTTGTCTGTATTACGCCATGCTTCCTACGTCATGTCAAACATGAATGTCCAACAAGTGGAAAACTTACGGCAACAAGTTTTATAAAGCACTACACATAAACCCTTAAAATCCAATGCTGCTGGCGAATATTGTATTTCCAATAATCATGGCATGATCGGGTCACCCTAATTCTAAAGCATTAACAGGCCACTTAATGTAAGTCCGATACCCTCAGAATGGGTAATAAGCAAAGCTGATCATTGCTCGTTGGAACTCATAAAAATCTGATTTACTAGTGTTAAAATACCTGGTATGAATAGGGATCTAGTACAATAGATGGCCAGAGAGCTTCTTGGTGAGTTGGGCCAGTCAATGGGCAGATAACCCTGAGATTAAACACTGTTGTTATCCTGAAACAGAACATTCAGGTTGCCATCAACTGCTGACTGGCTGGTCAGTGGTCAACCAAATACAACAAAGAGGAAGAACAGAATGTATTCTCATCCATACTTATTTGACGGTTCTTAAATAATTGAAAATCAACAAAGACCAAGCATGTAAATATCTTTAAAAACACAATGTCGAAGGCATAAAACTTGAACTTTGCTATCCTGAGATTCTAAAAAAAAATAGATGGAGGATATCCTATGCAAAAGTAATTAGTGATCGATGTCAAAAACAATAAATGAACAACTTGTTCTTGGTCTTCTAACCCTTCCAAGTAACAGGCATGCTGATCTGAAGGCAAGTCCAGAGTTCCAAGAAAGTAAAAAGATGGCACTGTGAGATTACATGCACTTGTCACCTTCTCTTCTTTTATGAGTGGAGCAGGAAATGTCTTCCAAACCTCCCATCGGACATCCAAGTCTTCAGGAGTCAACAGGCCTCAATTCTGGTCCCTTGCGTGTCAAGAGACAATAACACTCCTTCTCCCTATTGTTACAGCCCCAAATACTCTAATGGCTATCGTGACATGGAGAACAAATGCCTTCTTCCCGCTGGCTATAAAAAGGAGGGGAGTCTCATGATACAAAGCTTGTAAACCAGAACAAACATGAACCAATGTGTAATTACCAGCATTACTAAGGGTTCCTGCTACAATGTAACACAAACAGGAGGCTGAGGAACGACTCAGATTGACTTGTTTCCAGGCATTTGCCTCCTGTCTAGGCATCCAAATAATTTAGCTCAATATATCGTCTCAGATCGAGCAGTGGATTGACTTACTTGTGAACTGTATGACTTAAAGGGAATTTTTGACTCTACACTGGCAAAACACTTGCGAAACAAAAGGACACTGGACTGAGAGTTCTGACCACTCCTAATTTGGAGACTATGTTGACTAACAAGCCCAACGGGTAGGTCACCGATGACACGCAAACCCTAGGAGTAACTGCTAATAACACGCGGTGATGCAGGCTCACCAGCAAGCACATACAGAGAGAAGATGATCTTAAGTCATCTTAGTTTACATCACAGGGAATACATGTAGATCAAATAGTGTTTATTTCCAGCCCCCTTTAAAAAAAGCTAGACACAATTTCAACTGTTGTAAATGGTTCTTAAGACAGTTCAGACCAGAATGAATCCAACTTTTAATATTGAGTAGGTATACCATAGAGCTACAACCCACACGGCAACACTGGCAAGGTGAAATTGTAGAATTGGGAAAAAAGGTAAAATACAATTTTAGTGATAGAGGGCTAATTACAATTTCTCATTTTACAGATGATCCCCAGTTTCAACCTTTTGGGGGTCAGAAAAAGTAAGTAATTTACTATAAGTTGAGGCGTTCAGCTGAAGCACAAACAACTAATGACAATGTTTCTTAAAAAGAAGTTGAAATAGCATGGCAAAAATAATTATTTTTAGACATCCGTTTTGTAGTTAAAGGAAATTGATTGATTTAATAATAATTTACAGGTGAAAAAAAAAAAAACCCAAAACCAACCTGACACTGAAGTCACTTGCAACTTTTGGTCTACCCATGGTCTGCAATTTTGGGAATCAAATTTCATGCAAAGATTGTGCATAGCCTCATCAAAAATGCACATTTAAAAGTAACACTATTGGAAATCTATCCAACAAAACAATGGCACAACCACCAAGACTTATCTTGGGTGATGACGTCAAGTGAACCGGATCAACAAACAGGAACGCTCTTTACCTGCCATTATTTATCAGATTACTTGAGACTTGTGTCCAAGTTTAGTGGCTGATAAGATTTTAGAATAATCATTTCGGAAACCTGAATTTCACATGATGATAATTTCATTCTTGATGAAAGAATCAGTGATTTAATTTTGTTGGTCAAACTATTCAAGAAAATATGCAGGACTATTGAAAATGAAATACAGGTAAACACTAAAAGAACAATTCAATACATTTGGTTCACATCTTGCAATTTCTAAAATCAAAAACTAGGCAAGGAAGTCTTCTATTCTAGGGCTCGATGCTCCTTCCTGAAGATTCCTAAACACATAAGACTCAAATTTGTCAACTCATACTTCTTGAAGACTCGTCACATGCTGCCAGCTGCTTTCTTCAACTCCTGCATAAAAAAAAATCATCAAATCAACTTTCTTCAGAACTCACCTCATTTGCAAATGAGTACTTAGCTCGTAGAATCTTACGATATAACCGAGTTCTATTATCATCATCAAACGGCATACGACCGCTGAGCAGAATGTACGTGACAACACCAATCGCCCAAATGTCAACTGACTGATTGTATAACTTCTTAAGAAGTATCTCTGGTGCGATGTACTCAGGAGTACCACATATTGTTTTCATGGCTTCATCATTGTCTCCATGTCCCTTTCGACAGCTCGCTAAGCCAAAGTCTGATATCATGATCTTAGAGTCTGTGCCGGGGTGATAGTACAATAAGTTTTCTGGTTTAATATCACGATGAGTTATTCCCAGACTATGAAGGTATCGTATTGCTTCCAAGACCATCTTGAGAACCCTTGTTGCATCACGTTCAGTGAAGTTACCCTTGGCGACTATTCGATCAAATAGTTCCCCACCAGTGGCTAGTTCCATCACCATATACAGACGCTCTTTACTGTCGAATACCTCAATGAGTTGAATAATATTTGTATGTCTGACTCTACGCAGTATGTTAAGTTCTACTTCCCAGCATTGTTTCCCTTCTCTACGCTTTTCCACCATTTTAATGGCATAAGGATTTCTTGTAGATCTATGTTCCACACGGACAACTCTACTGAAACTACCAGTTCCTATCAATGCTTTGATGTCATATTTAGCAGTGACGCGAGGGTCAAACTTTGCCTTGTATTTTGGCTTTCGTTGTGTCTTACCGCTGTCGCCCTTCCTGTATTGGTTTCTGACGGCCGAGCTACCGCCGCCTGTATCGGCGGTCTTGACCCAGTCGATATGGCGATCTACCGGTGTCTCGGGTGCGAGTTTACCACCCCCACAGCCCATTGCAACACGTCTTATTGGAACACATTAGTACTGGTCATCCACCGGAAACATCCACGATTATGATGTCTAAGAAATTTCCTCTTCCATGGTTCAGATTTTGAGGAAATCTTGAACTTAAATGCCACTAAAACTGCCGGAAACAATTCTTGCCTGGCGCAGCAATGCAGATTTTCGCATCCAGGTTGTCCTTTTTGGTTGTGTGACTGAGTGAAATTGCATGACTTGTGGGTAAAAACTTAGTCAAGCGTGTTAAACTAGACTTGCTTTACTACCAGTCCTCTGAGCAAAATTGTTATTTCCACTGTCGCTTTAGGCTTCGTACTAGTGGTCAGCGTGACAGTGGGGATGATTTGGGAGAGTGGGGGGAGGGCGGGGGGTGGGGGGGGGAGTGTGCTATCCCAGGGTCAAGTGCTATCCCAAAGTAGTGATGGGTCGATTATCTGCGAAAATAACATAAAGGGCACATTATTTAAGGCATAACACAGTTTAATTTAGTTTGAGTTTTTCTCTCGTAAACTTTAATTATAAATTATAGGCTAACCACGTCTCTAAAAAGCTGTTTTAATACGAGTTGCAAAAAATGCCTGGAGCTTGTAGGTGAAGAGTTTGCCAGTTACAATAGGAAGAGGGTCTTAGAGATCTATTATGATGTGTTAAGTTACACTGAACTGGATAAATGGGACTGGCTCTGTTTCTGTATTTGTATCCCCACCGCCACCCGCACGTGTCATGCAATCGCTTGAGGGTAGCATTTTTGTTTTGATAGGCCTACCCCAAGACACAGGTGGGTTTTTTAATTTAATAAAACGTACTTATTACTCAATGTTCCTAATTTCCCACACTCACAATAATGACAGTCTTGATAATTGTCATCAGTGACCCGCCATTTTGGGCATTCAAAGCACGTGCTGCCTCATGTTGACATTGGCAAATGAGCTGACGTCATTGCCGACCTTCGATCACGTGACTGATTGTAAGTACCCAGCATCAGGGTACATTTAAAAGATGTACCCTCCGCCTGTCTTCATTGATACGTATTGATTGTTCCCCTTTCGTTGCGACCCACCACGGGAACATAAAGCCGAGAAGGTTTATTTACATCAAGGCCACAAGTAGCAACAGAAATCAATAATCACATCGACTCGGAAACCAACAACATGGTACATCCAGGGTCACTGAAGTTTTGGGATCAAAATTGTCGTGAAATAAACTATACCCGTAATCCAGAAACCCGTAAACTGTTGGCTAAAATTCAGGAATTTTTTTTTTTTAAGTTTCTAAACCAAACTCAAATAGTTCAAGTTTTGGGTTTACATTCGTAAGTATTCTTGCATTCTTATACTGGAAAATCAATAGTCAATCGAAGATGTCAACTTTATCAGCTTGAGTTTTAACATGATTGTCAACACTACATAACACAAACCATCAGTAAAAAATAATAATGGTATCTTTATAACAACTATAGTATTATATGTATTATATTATATTATATTGAGAGTTTAAGCATGGAGAATACCTCCATGATTTAAATGACAAAGCAAAGGAATACTTCATAGAAACAGTCGGTTGCTTTGTGTGATTAGTGGGTATTACAATCGTAATCTCTTCAAGAGGTGTGAGGCTTATCACCAGACTTAATATTTGAATATAACTGAAGATGCTGAGAGATAATACTCAGTGTGTGTTGTAGACAGGATGAACCCAGGCTGAGTAACCTACCAAACAACGACCAGAGGCTTCAAATGTTTGTACTTTCAGCCACGGAAGCTATGATCAAACTTCCTTGACTCATCACAAACAAATCAGGAAGGAAAAAGACAAAAAACAATAATTCTCAGACACATTAACTTTACCACTTTGTCAAAGCTTTCAAATCTAAAGCGAGTTTTCATCACAGATATCATAATTCATACAATTAAGTTGTGGCGAATTCTTTTCACATCAGAGAACCTCAACAAGGGCAAAGACCAGTCACCCAAGACGGAGAAGAATTAAGACCGCCATAAGAAGCTAAACTCCGTAATTTTGCATCATTCATTATCTTTCTAGGATAAAACTGACATAGCGTTGCCGTTTGTCAACAACAACTAATGTCTTTATTTTAAATAGGCAAGATCTGACATCACTTGATATTTACACCACGAATAAAATGCGTTGTGATAAAATCATGCAAATCAACATGTGGTAATTTACATAATGAAGTATAAAATAAAGAGTGGTTAAATCACTCCATAATGATGTATTTTCAATTTATATTATTATTGAATGCCGGCTCCTTCTTAGCATTTTTTTTACTTATTCTTTTTTATCCGGAAATCGTTTATATTCAAAGGAAAAGTCAAAAGCTAGTTATAAAACCAATATAATAAACCATCGTTTAGTAGTAAAAACATTTAACGACCAGACATGCAAGAATTATTTTCTGGACGCCGCTGGAAAAATATGAGTTATTTGGTAACAAAGGGGAATGCGATAGTCAAAACCAGACAAGTGCCGGAAACCACTCATTCCAGATGTAGAAACGTAGTGGGCTAGACTCCATAAAAGTATTGAAAAGACCTCTATCATTGACATTATCCACGGATTAATAAAACCTCGTTACTTAATAAAATTTGTTTCTTTTGAATAATTCAAACTATAAGACAAGTAAAAACCAAAGTAAATTATGCTCCAAACTTTGTAGCACAACACTTCAATGAAAGACATGCTTTCTGTATCAGCAATATTTCAGAAAAAACACACACTCAAACAACACGAAAGTTATGATATAAAATGATGACATTCTTTTAATTCTTTTAAAATGATTCCATGCTTCATTTTAAATCCACTGAAAGACTTCTTCTAGGATGAATAAAGCAAATGTACTCGTTTTGTGTCTAAACGGAATAATTTGTGGGACAATGTTTTCCCCTAAAACTTCAAGTATCACCACATACCCCAAAACAAACAAATATGTATCTTTTCTCTATACAACTTTGCATTTCTTTTTTTATTTGGACACACATCTTTCAATTGTTTTCTTTATTTTGAAAAGTGTTTTTTCCCAACAAATCAAATTAGAAATTAACCATCCTCAAAAGTCCTTGGATCAACTTACTTTATGTTTTTCAATTATTTTTCTTCCGCATTATTTTGATCTGAGTTAACATACAGTTTGAAAACTATGTTAATAAGACTTTACCAAAATGACACAATGTTTACTACATATTATTTTCTTCATTATTGGGTTAATGAAACATCCGAATAGTTATCACATAATCTATTGATTCTTAAAGTATATGGATAAACTTTGAGAACTTTTTACCAAAAGTGAACACTGACTTAAAATACTGCAATATTTCTGAGAAGCAGAGTGAAAGACATATGACATATTCACAGTTTAATGTACTCTTCTAGATAATAATAATAATAATATGGATTTATATCGCGCTTTATCACACCCAAGGGTGTCTCAAAGCACTTCGAACATTATTACCCCTGGTCACTGGGCCATTTATTTCATTCCTTAAACCATCTCAGCTCCCTGGGGAGTATAC
>JAUELU010000053.1:2626186-2639532 GCA_032357145.1 Evasterias troschelii | reverse complement strand
TAAGAGGTTAGGATTACATTTTCCAAACCTTGCTCCAGACAGAGTGTCACTATGACCTGCCAACAAAAACAAAAATATTACTTTGATCAAGAAATAAGTGAAATAGGATCAAGTATTTCTTTAACAATCATTGTCTTGTCTTATTCTTAAAGCTCACTAAGCTTAAAAATCTTCCTGACAGGTTCTACAAGTAACTGCATGTACCACAGGAGCCGTTACAAACAGCCTTTTCAAAAAATTAATCTTAAATAAATCAAAATCAAGATCAGAAAAGATGGACAAAAAATTGATAATTCATGTGCAATCTCACTTACAAATAAAAGCTGTAGAAATGTCTTAACTTTTAAATAAACCCATTCAAACCCATCATTCTGGAGGTACCTCCACACCTCATTCTTGAGGTACCTCCACACATAACCATGGCCAGATTGAGGTTGATTCTGAAGGATGTGAATCCCAGGAAAATGATGTTGAAGGATGAGACTGAGTTAAACAGTGTCTAATGATATTAAACAAGCAGCATCCATCTGTCCTGATTCTAGTAAAATATTAACCAATCTTAATCAATGGATTCACCATATTGATTGTCTGGTTCATTAGTCTATGTACATATAACCCCAGCATACATACACATAGCTTATGTTAAAGCCATTAAGGAAAGATATTGACTAAATGCTATTGACATTATTTACACTACATTAGCTACTGAAAATATGATTGCACAGTTCCTATACCAATCTGTAACTGTGTCGAAAACTCTTCTTTTTTATTTCTTTATTTTTCTCCCTTAAATATTCGGACAAAAGAGTAACAAAACCCCCAAACCTTGTCCAATTCAAGGCAGAAAAATGCTTTGTAGTCTTATGAAACTTGAAAAAAACATATATACATGTATTGTACCCCAATCTCACCAACTACCCCAATCCAATCAACTATGCTCATCCTATCAACACTATGTTTATGTAGTCCATGAATATTTTCCAAGCTACAAAAACAGCATGAAGATCAATAAATCATACATTAGTAAAATGCACCCGTGATAATAACAAGATTCACAAGCCGGTGCAATCACAATATTTTTTTACAGACTATTCCAATCACATGAATTCTCTGTTGTATTAAGACAAAAATAAACAGGGACATCAACCTCTTACAGTCTCTTCCATATTTTTATTTTTTTCCCCCGTCAAAAAGTCAAGGATGGATTTCCCATGCGTTAGCAGCAGGCAATATGTAGCGATACTTCATGCCACACAACGATGATGACAATTTCCTTATCAAGATGAAAAGCAATTTGTGTATGGGTCATTGCATTATCTTCAAACCAAACACACATCCACATCAGAAGAAATCTTGATACCTAAGAAAATGTTAACGCAATGACCCTCACGGGAGCTTTTACTTCAGTGTAAGGAAGTCATACCAATGTCGGCTCTCTTTAGAAATTCCAACAGCACGCACACACATCAATGATCACAAACCATTTGTATTGATCAATCTAAAGTAAATATCAATGTACATCACCATCAAGCATAATGGACAGGATGTTGTCCCACTTGAGTTCCACTACGGTGAAGATAGAGGGAAGGGTTGAAGCTGTTCAAGACACACCATTTGTGTTTTCCTATAATCAGCAAGAATTGGTCCCGCAGAATACTACATTTATTCAGAGAGAAGGATTCTATACTAGACGGAAGTTCTAGGCAAGGAGGAAACTACAGAATCAGTACGGTCAATTTCTTCAATTGCCTGCGGCATGACCACTACTGGTGGGTAAAAGACTAGCGCGTGTCTATTTAGACTAGGGAAGGAAACGGAAGAGAGGAAAAAAGGGAACATGAGTTGTGTACCTTGGCTTCTTACCAGACTGGGAAACCAAATAGCTGGAAATGTCAAGTACTACCAGAGTTCTTGGTCTCTTTCCTCATGTCGACATCTCAAGATTAAACTCAAATTCAGAGAAATAAGGTCCTTTTGATTCTGTACCAAGTATTTCAGGAATAATGGTGGCTGACTAACAGAATGATCAAAGACCTGATGAAACTGAACAAATAAAAAGCACTGGTTTCCTTAGTATATATTCATCAAGGTAGGAATGTCAGAAACTGACCACATAACAGGTGTCAACTATATCCACAAGCTCAATAAATCAAACTACTTTCACCACATGCTAAAAATATCACCCTCTCATAACATCATGGGGAAAACAATCTCTGATCAAATATGGATTGAATTTGATATGACCCATACCTGGATATATTCACGACTTAATTAAGACTTACAAGAAAAGGAACAAATTGAGCGGGCCATAAGGCTTTAAAAAGCTGTGAATGGTATTACCTTGGAAGGTGCCAATCGGTAGGAGAGTCCCTTTGGAGTAGACATGAACGGCACTGTCAGAGCAAACTGCAGCCACTAGGGGATCACCCCCACACAGCGAGCTGTTGGTAAAGGAGTAAGGAGGAGGTAGAGAATTATTCAAGGACACATGGTTGACGTGTACTCCCTACTAACTCCTTGTAATCAGGTTAATTACTGGACTAAGTAGGCCTACATGAAATGACAGCAACAGTTCATGTGGAATGAAGTACTTCTGCATAATAACAATCTCATACAGGGATCTACAAGAAATTCAGTTTGGAGGTTTTTCTGGTCAATTGAAGCATTTTAACTTGGTACATTGCAAGCATAAAAGTAAAAGTTAAAATTTGTAATATTTGAAATAAATTTGTGAGAGTGAGTGGCTACCATAGCAGAGCTCATCAGGGTACATGTAGATACCATAATAACACGATGATGCTTGATATACAAGATACATGAAGTCTTTCATGATGTATGCAAATTTAATTCTCTCATAATTTCAAGCAATTCTTACAAACAATGTTCTTGCAAACTGAATATCAGTTGTCTTTGTCTTACATATACTTTCTGGTCATTTCTACTACTACTGAGTCTGAACCCTTGACCCCCAAATATAAAAGACCATTTACTCTCAGCACTAAGTGAGGGCTCCATTCATTTTGGAGGACCGTGCTACAATAATGAAGTAACCATTTAATTACGCAAAGGGCAGGTTTGATAAACGTTGTAATGTCGTCGTGATTGTAAGTGGAAGACAAATTTGCCAACAGCATCTCTTTATTAAGTATGTATCTACATGTACAGAGGATGGAGATTTTTAGTCTGTTGTTTCCATAGCAACCAACTGGCAGACATTATTGTACCTGTAGTGAACATTTTAAAATGATTTTCAAGGATTGCAAGGTAGAGACTATATCATCATTAATTGTTAATTTCTTTTTCATAACCTATATGAATAATACACAAAGCTCATATATTGCAGGCATGACACTGTGGGAATAAAAACACAATCTCCTTCAATCATAAATTCTAAAGTGAAATTATATCATTAAAGTTGTATAATTAAAAAATAATGCTCAAAGAATTTTCAAATAATTTTGAAATTATTGCAGGGTTTTATTTTCATATAAGTTTAACTAATTCCCCTGTGTTAGTTGTGTGAAACACTGACAAGAGGGCATGTAGCCTACATGTATGCATTCAAGAATGTCAATCGCCAGGCGTAGAGGAAATACTGGAGTACAATGTTTGAGCCTGGCTATTGTGATTCTCCAGGAAATAATGCACAACAAATTCATAATGTTGCTGTTATTAAATGTATATATTTAAAAGCTTGAGTTTAACCTACATGTACGTGAGCTAGTACAAGTTTTAGGAAATGTTTGATGCACCATTCTTCTCTTTAAAACAACAGTTCATTCAACACAGATTTATCCAGACATCATCACTGCAGTCTGATTTTGTTTCTTAGGTCTCCCCAATACCGAGCACAAATCCTGCTGATCTCTCCTCCTTCCATAAAAAGCTCAAGGAATTAGAAAGCACTCAGCATTATGAGCTCCCTGCTGCACAATTACCTCTAAGACGCTACAAATGTCTTCTGATTCCTTAGATGGTGAGAGACCTACTTTCTAATATAGTCTGAGAAACATGAGAAAGATGAAGATGAGATCAATGAACGATGATGTAAACTCTACCCTATATTCTTCTAGCGCTTGCTTCTTCTGATACTGCATTATTAGATTGACTGTAATCATCCTCCACATATGCACACCAGAAATCTCATACATCTGTGTGCATTAACATTAATCATAGAACAGGGAGCTTTGTTTTACTATAAAGGGATGTAAAACATTGATTCTTGGAGGCCTTCATGAGATGAAAAGAACTTCTTAAATGCATCCCCATAAGACCTTCCCAATCAAGTAGCCATCTTGATGTTCTTAAATCCTAATGCAGCAACTAAACCCAAACAAAATAGTCAAGTATCATCTTTGGTAAATTGAGAATCATGTAAACGTAACAATCCAAATTTTCAAGCAAAACAGAATTTGATAGTTTGTTATGATACCAAACACCAAACATAATTCAAAACAAAAATGATCACACCCACTCACTTTTGTAAGCCAGAAATAACTTCCCATCTGCTTTGTGAAATTGTAAGTTTCTGTCTGCGTAACTTTTTCTTTAAATTCTGCATTGAAGCTCTTACCTTGCAGGCCATGCCTCTTTTGCAGGTAATAAGCACTGACATTAGCAAACCTGACAGCCCTTTCAAATAAATTACCCACCCACCAAGAGAGCCCATTAGAAAATCAGTTTTCACTTCTCTCTGATTAACTCGTGACTTCCAGCCAAGGCTGTTTCTTTGATGTTCATAAAACCATTGATAAATAGATGCAAATTATTTTGGAACCTGTCGCATCACTGAAAAGAGCTAGACTTGATCAAGAGTCAGTTCTTTTAGCAACATGGATTTATCCATCTAACTTGTCGGCATGTGCATTAAGATGAAAAGGGGTTATTAAAAAATCACTCTTTTCTGTAAAACTGATGACTTGATAATTGTTGAGAAAGTATTAGTATTATTTGTATGAGGTTGTCAAATTGTCTGGTTTCCATGGAAATGTTTAAACTTCCTGAGGCATGTTACAGAAAGTGCTTTTGTAAAATGCTTACCAACTAAAATGAACTAAGGCTGGTAAACAATTTTGCAAAAATGGTTACAGAAACATAATTTGTACATAAAAAATGTGCTCTGCATAATGCAAACTGTTACAATGAAAATAATATTTAAAAGGCACTATAAACAAATCCTTGTACACTTTGTTTGTTCTTCCAGTTTTATCCTCCAATTAAATGGCAAAGTTCTACTTAAATGGAACATAAAACAAACAATGAATGTTTTGCATTCAGGCAATGGAGGTAACATTTCCATTTGTCAACAAATGGAATGATCCATACAACTTTGTTTCACCACACTGTACGGAACATTCAATCTTTTGACTCATGAAAAGATATTCTCACCATTAAACACTTCTTATGTATTATTTTGTTTTATTCATTCAAGGCACATGTTATGACAGCGTTGTCAGCTTCAAAATTACACACCAGCTACAGATGTTCAATTCAGGCTTGCAGCATAAAATGACTATGGAAATAAAATAGGTATTTGTAAACGTATGCATTATTGAGAAAATATAATTAGTTGTTGCAAACTGCTTACAAAGGACCTAAGGTATAAATGCAAAATAATAGTTTCACGAAGGCTAAATTTTACTTTTATCAAATGAATTGTAAAATGTAAATGGTAAATAACCAAACAAGGTGTCTAAGTGAACAGTGGTGGGGAAATGTTTGCATTCGTGATTCAATTTGAATGTACTACTTTTTCGTGATCATTATTACCGTGGCATTGATTAACCAAACTAGATAAACACACAGGTGATGTAAACATCCTAAGGGTACTGATGAAGGAGCTTCTTATTTATTGCTTTGATTAAATAACAACAAATAAAGGCAATGTACTTCTTTAGTAGCAGGACATCCACTCTGGTCGTTTAGCTTTAAGGATTTGTTTCCTTATTATCTTCACTTTTATTTTCAAAATTGTTTAAATGATTTATTAGTTACATAAGAAGTATCATTGTAGTGGTGATGAGATTGGAAGGATGTAAACATTTCTGCTTGCTGGTCTTGCCGGTCTGGGTCCCCCTTAATCTACACCCGGAACCTCCCAGATGTTACAATTCAGGAACTTTTACACACTGATCTGTGCATCACCAAAAATACAAAACCACAGGTTTGTGGACGACTATGTCCTTTTGATGATTGATTTACTTTTTTCAAGAAAATTTGACAACTCAAGGAGGTTTTGAGAATAACCTGAAATCTGGAAAAATCAGATAATATGCCTACTAGTGATTTGTTCACACAATGTCCGACGGGTATTTAGAATATATTCCATTAATGATTTCTTACAAGGGATCTAATTCTGTTTAGACTTAACATCAAGAGAGCTCTTTAAAGTCAGTATCTTATTAAGCGGATAAGATTGTTATTGCTGCTGTGCCATTTCTTAGAGAAGTAACCAAATCTATTTGTATTGCTCTATTAATTCTTTGTCTTGAGTGGTAACACAAGAAATTTTAAAATAAATATTTTTAGGGAACCAGTCACTCTACACTTAGCAAATGTAAGTTTTCAGCAGCCTACAATGTAGTATGGTTTGGTGCATCAAAGATTGTTGTTTAAAGGGAGTTTAAATGGTAAATGTCAAAGACCAGTATCCTCACTTGGTGTATCCCAACATATGAAACAAACCTGTGAAAGTTTAAGCTCAATCGGTCATTGCAATCACCAGATAAAGTGGGGAAAAACCTTAAGTGTTTTCACTGTTTTCAAACATCAAGTTTTTGACTCATGACATCAAAACTAATTTCTCAAAAACTATAGCATTTAAAGCAAACAAATTTCAAAGGGAGTTTTCCACCATGGCCATCTTTATACCATGTAAGTTATGTGTGAATCTGTGAACATTTATATTTTTATTCTAAACAAAGTTACAGACACCCTTTAACCATCAAAGGCTTCCGACTCTACCTTTCTCTTCTCCTAATTCATTTATGAGTTTCTGTTCCGGTAATAATTGATCTAGCCAGAGGAAACGTTGCCATGAGTAAACTCCCCACCACCCCTCTTTCTCTCTCTCTCTCTCTACCGCCATCCATCCCTTTCTTTTTTAGTATTTTAACTCTCTCGCAACAAACGATATTAATTTATTCCTGGCCTGAAGGCAAATTGTACTTTCCTTTCTAAATTCAAGGCCTTCTCCATCCGTAAACAAATAACTCATTAATCATTATGTTTCAAGTAATTTACATGTTAAACTCGCTGATATCAGCAGAGAGCGTCAAAGTTACTTGGGAAGGAGAGTTGAAAATAAGGAGATCATTAAAAATGTAGCAAAACAGATTGTAGATTTCTGTCCTGGTTCATGCACTTACAGCTTTTAATGAGATTTTGAATAAGCAATTATACTGTGACCCTTTCAGATTTTATCCCCTACCCCAAAAAACCCCCAACCATATTTTTTTAATTATAAAAACCGTTTGTGTGCTCTTAATGGTTCATTCATCACCTCCATCTCTTTGGGGGTTGTTGTGTAAAAACAACAGGTTGTGTGATTATCAATAAAAAATTTCCAAGTACACACGATGTTGGTAAAACTATTTTGAGTCTTTGATATACCTCCAGACATCATAAAGTGAAAGGACAACTTTATTTCAGTATTAAAGGTTTCCAAGAAATGTTTTGAAAATGGGAAAAATCCTGCATCAAATAAAATAGATTGAACAACCATCACAAAAACTTTTCCCAAATAAACTTTTACAATGCAAAGAAAGATAAAACTTACTTAGACTGTGCATCAAGTTCAGTGATGTAAGTGTCCTGATTATCTGGACCCACTGTTGTCTGACGTCCCAACTTCAGTTTCGTCAATGACTCAAAGTAATTAGATGTTGTCATCTTGGACAAGCTCAGCTTGCTCTGGAATGAGTTCTCCCCGTTCAGAGACAACCTTCTCCTACTATCATCAACTGTGAAATGAAGAGGAGAGTGAACAAAGCTAAGGTTATGGGTAGATGACAGGCAGGCTGTGAGTAAGAGACGTATCTTACATGCTCCTATTCGTTCACGGTGAACTAATAATGTATGCGTCATATCACCACTGTGCTCAGGTAATTTCAATGATGTTGGGCCATTTGAATTGAAAGACTTGTTACCATCTACTCACGTACCTGTATTTTTTTTTTCAGTTTTTCATCGCCTCTTCTATTTAGCAATTTGGAGATTTCATTGATGATGCTGTTCTATTCACTTGTTTTCTGTTCATGAAATAAAGAATTGAATATTACACCATAGAGTAGCAAAAAGTGCATTACTTCCTAACAAAGTTAACAAAGAGACATTCTCGGAGCTCCATTTTGACTGAAAAGCAGATGAATGTTATTGTGATTCCCTTAGACTAAATTCACATTACATCCACATACAATAGATTACACAAATCACTTTTGTTTTTAAATGAAAACAACACTCCTAAGTTTGTTATTACGCATTTATCATTTTTTGTGTCATTAATTGTAATACTTTTAAAGGCACTGTACAACTCCAACCATGATTACGAACATTTCGCTTATAATGTCCCATTTTTAAACAACTTTTGTTCATTAATTTCAAGGAATTTTTGATCATACAGTTATAAAAGATGTGTGGGATGTGATGATCAGAACTTATAAGTCAGTATCCACCATTCATGCACCATTCTTTCTGCTTTATTGTTTGACACCTCTGTACATTGCTAAAGATGTAACGCAAACCCTGAAATCACAATTCATCTTGAAATCTGACAATGTTTGAATCAAACGTATTAACATTCAATTGTCAATCTCACTTTGGTACATATATCTTCCTCTATAATCGCTTCACTTCCTAGAACACAACCTGAGAAGGTTTACAGCATGCATTAACTATATAGTAAAGAACTTTTCTGCTGCATCTTAGA
Organism: Evasterias troschelii; assembly: GCA_032357145.1. Lineage (NCBI taxonomy): Eukaryota > Metazoa > Echinodermata > Asteroidea > Forcipulatida > Asteriidae > Evasterias > Evasterias troschelii. Next base: position 2,630,606 of record JAUELU010000053.1, on the reverse strand, counting down.
TATGGAATTACATTCCTACAATATGCTGTAAGGCAAATCATGTTTTCTTGGAACTCCCCAGCTGTTGGGGGTAGGGGGGGGGACTTGCAGATTAATTGTACAACATAAAAAGTACGTAGAACTCTACGTACCATATCAAATTATTATTACACGGATTGAAAAGATCCGTGTGGAATTTATGTTTACAGAACTCAGGAAAGTAATGAGTACCCAGTGGTTAAAATACATCAAGTTTGTTGAACAAAAAATGTATTAATTAATTATTTAGGCCTACATGTATTTATTATTACTTTTTATTTTGTGTGGGTAAAAACCAAATATCACAAATTATTTAGATTTAATGATAATGCACAACTGAAGATGGAGTTAACCCAAGTAGCTTGGCTTACAATACAAACTTGTTATTTGATTGCAACAATTATGTACAAAAAAGGAGTCAGATTGTCCCCCCTTTTTTTTTGGGGGGGGGGTGAAGTTTTGTTTTTTTGCAGTTATTTCTTAGTTCAAAGCTGCGTAATACAACACTTTTCAGTACATTTTTACTTTTAACACAGATCAACTCATTATACATGTATCAGAATAATTATCTGATTTCTTTTTAAGGAATTAAAAATCAGAAAATATTGTGTTATTTTCCCTTTAAGTTCTTGCTTTGCTTTTACAGCTCAGACAGTTGTCATGAACACTCACTTGGTACTAAATTGGATTGAGAAAAAGTGCAATTCCATTGAATTAGTGTCATAACAATCACTAGGGGATCTTCATTCAGGAGGATTATTATAAACCTATGCCTCTAGCCAACAGACAAGGATCATTTTTTCACTTAGGCTCAGACATTCTAAGAACTCTCATTACTATGAATTCCCTCTACATGTACATTGTTTTATAGTCATCTTTACTATGTTTTATTGCTCCATATAACGACTAATTTAGGGCCAACAGTTTATCTTTCTGAGAGTCAGAAATGATTGTTCTAAGGAGAAACAGTGCTTTACTTTTTAAATTATATTGGACGAAAAATGTATGGTGAGTATTAATTAAAAACAACAAGGAAACCCACCAGGTTGTTAAGTTTGGAAGGCATAACATTTCCAAGAAGAGATTGGGGCAATCCCAGATGTCATCCAATAATTACCTGGAATCTCTGTAACCAAAACTTACTTCTAACGCTTGTCCATGTTCAGCAAACTATAACAGCCACTGACTGCTTTCAAAGTTTATTTGTTATAAGAAACACATTTTAGAAAGGACATTTACTTTAGGATTACCTAAACAAAAAGGGAAAGAAACTTTGCCAACAAATGTCTCAAATATTGTTTTCTGAAGCTAGTCCTCTTCTGATGCTATATATCTTTTGACACATGTTTTAAAAGAATTGCCACGTGTGGGTCAATATCCACCAAGGCAGGGGTGGAGGGAGCCACCTATAAGACTGAGCTTTTTAGAGACTACTCTGAACCCATAATGAAACACACATGGCTAATAAATAATTGATACGTACATATGTGTACGTGTGTGTGCAACTCTGCACTGAATCACAATGACATGGCAAACCCGAGGCCATCTGAGCTACACTGTAGATTCTACCTGCGGTAATATCTCTAATTAGCAGAGAGTTCCTGATGACTAAAGTCAAACCAAAACAGCTCTACAAAAATAATGCATAATTACTCTCTTCAGTGTCAAAATTCAAAAGCTCACAAAATGTGAACTGCCATTTTTACTTTCTTTGAAAATAAAATCATTCTAAATATCTGAAAAACTTAAAATGACATACAAACATCAATGAGATGATGTTCTGTATAAATGATTTTGAATTCTTCACTTTTGAAACTCTAGAATAATATATAAAAACATAATCACAAGCAATCAAAGTGACTACATTTTTAAGGTTAGCATGCATGTAACACACTGATTACACCTGGCCTTGTGTAGAACTCTTCTTCTGTGCTGTTTGATACAGAGGCCTGGATGTCAGGCTCATTTCTGGACCAGAACATTTTTGGAGCTCCATAGCTCAAATCTCACCAGTAAAAAGCTACTTGTCTCACCAGATTAACATTCAGTGGCAGCATACATTGTACATGGTTGGTGGTGGCTTTTGAACATCAGATATTTTTCATAAATGCCCAAGTTTTTTGAAATATTTTAGCTCTAAATGTTTAACTACATGTACAGTACATTCTCAATTAAAATGAACACGCTGGTGTACCCCTGCATGTACATACTACAGGCATGTTTGAGAGACTGAATAGGGGAAAATTTTTACTGCTGAGAGCTGAATTACCATATTACACAAAAATGAAAGCTTTATGAAGAATATCTGAAGTCCAAAACCCACTATTGAAAAATGTACGTTATCACGGAATGTTAATCCAGTGCTATAACTAGCTTCTTATGTCCCAGGTAAGATTTGAAATAAAGAGAGATGTGACAATTTTCTGCTTGGAAGCAGATCCTTATATCCAGGATGTCACTGTAGTATTTATCCTTCATGTAAACGGCCTCCAGGGCTAAAGTCACACCTTACATTCACACTGTCACTGTAGGTTGGATTTGGAGTGCAGGCAACAGATATCAATTATTCCCAGAAGGTTTTATATAAAGGACAAACTGCATGATCTCCTATGGAACAATTTCTGTATTTCCCCATTTCTTTTCTGAGAGAGTGAAAACAGACCTCAGTGGGCCTGGCAAACAACCCATTTAATAATTTTGCCTTATGAGGCAAATTAACTTTCAATGTATCTTGAAAATAAATTTATAGAATGGTCTATTAAGACAGATAGTCAGCTGTCAAGATTTGTTTTTTCTTTCTTTCTTAAAACTTATTAAGTCAAGTTAGTTTGTTTCTCTTTGCTTACAGTAAGTGATTTTTGTTTGTTTAAAATGTCTTTGTAAAAAACCTCATACTAAGATAAATTTTGTAAAAAACACATTACATGTAGCTATCTTTCCTCATCAGGCTTTACCAAAAAGAGCCCACATATTATATCAAACAACACACAAAAGCTATTTCTTCAAATAAAAAATAACAAAGTAAGATTAAGAAAGCAACAATGTGCATAATTTTCATTAATGCCAAACATGTTTCAACACCGAGACCCACCGGATTGACAAAAGCCTATATGAGGTGTGCCTGTTAGCCATTAGGCATACACTGTGTGTACATAAATGTACAGTTGTAACAGAATACCAAAGAACCCCAAAATACAACAGAAGAAATTGATATCGATTGTAAGAGAGACGGGCTGAGACGAGAGCCGTAAGCAGAGGAACAATCTGGAATAGATTGGCACTACAACAAGACACATCAATCTAGGATGAAAAGAAATGCATAACTACAGATGAAGACAAACAGGAAAAGCTGCAGGCTTTAATAGACAAGTATGTAAGACAGTCTGTAAATTAGCCTAAAAGACAAGACGTTATCGTCTTAGCGAGATATCATACTGACTGGAAATAAGATGTACATTCCTGGACCCCAAAACCAAATAAGAATAACACATAAAACAAAAACAAAACAAATAGAACTAAGCAAAGTATTTTTTACTGTAATGTATGAACTGAAAGAAATGTCTGATGAAATAAAACTAAATACAAAGCATACGAAGTGTACAACTGCTACAGATATCCAGCTTTCAATAGACACATTTTTGTTTACTATAGAATTTAACAGGGGACAAATAATTTTTTTTTTTATATGTAAACTGCTTTAGAAATTGCAGATTGTCTCCTGGGCAGCTGTCTTAGACAAATGTTCTAACTGTTTAAGTATTTAAATATTGAACAATTTACTGCAATCTAATTCTCCCTTGAGTTGACTAAACATTATCATCCACTATGGTTTTGATCGACAGATAAACAATGCCAGCCTGCAAAGTGCAATTTGATAACATTTATTGATCTAGTAAATGCATTACACAATACCCACTTAATTCTGTGCACAACTCATGTTAGTCAACTTGCTGACATATGTTCCTAGAGTAGGTGAGTTTCAATATCTACCCGTATGATGTCACAAGCCTATAAACAGCGCCCTCACTAGGCTCAATGAATATCACTGGCCAAGAGTTGTGCATGGCGAGTACAGAAGTGTACGTTTCCATTGTTTGACTTCAGCAATGGTGGCAATAGGGATCTTCAAACACATAAGAACTTGCTTCATGGACCAGAAAAATAACACATCAAAGTCAAAGTGTTTAAAGTAATTTAACACTTTGCATGTCAGCTACTCATGTATGTGTCAAAGAGCGATTGATATAGTTTACCAAAAGAAAGCCAGGCCTACCACAAGATAGGCCTAAGGCTTCCACCACCTAACTTTGGCAGATTTTAACATCATAAACAATAAAATATAATGTTACCTATAAAATGTCTACATCTGAAATGTTTTACCGGGGAAAAGTTATAAATATTG